>PVJO010010521.1:0-63116 GCA_004026905.1 Hystrix cristata
AAAAATCATATAATCACAATTTACAAAATAAGTTTGAAACAAGAAGAAATAAAAGTACAGGAATTTTCAAGACAATGGGTGCTTTTCACACATCAGTATTTCCAATCCAGGCTACCAAAAGACACAATTTAGTTGATTTAAATTGTTATGAAACTATTTAAATATTTATTAGTTCAATCCCACAATGTGGACATATTTCAAAAAAACATATTACACATGATAAATTTACCTGATTTTTATTTGTTGAAAATTGCTTTAAAATAATGAAAATAATTACATTGGAAAATTAACTAAGATAAGTGAATAAGATTCTAAATAATGTAAGTCTGTGATTACGTTTCTAAATATCTAAAAAACATTGTAACTTTCAGTATGTTTCTTACCAACTACCCTCATGTTCCCAGAGGGGAAAAAAAAAAAAACACATTTTCCCAAAATTTCCTAAAATTAAGGGACATCTTAATGGTCTGACTTTGATAGGAAAGAGTAATGATTTAGAATGAATGAGTTTCGTTAAGTGCTCTAATTTTTATGGAAAGATTGAAAATAAAAACAGGAAACAACTGTCTACAATGTTAATTCTCCATAGGTTAGGGCTGTGTTTCCTCTGCTTCCCAGGAAAATAGAAATTGCTCTTTAACATCTATTAGAAGAACATTTCTCTATGGGGCAAGTAGAAACATGATTCATATTTTCGGGATGACTCCAGTTTTCCTGTAAAGAGGAACAGGCCTGGCCCATCCCTCCCCTCACATGTGGCTGAGTCTTTCTTCTTATGATCTAAGAAAGGAGTTGTTCAATCACTGCGCTGCTCTGGTCTTTCCTCCCACGTAATTCATGGCACTGCCTAATGAAGAGCAACAGTGTTGTAAAACCATTCTGAGGCATGTTCTAGTGGCTCTTTTTCATGACCGTTTGAACACATGGTCCTTAAAATCAGATCTTCGGCTGAAATGTTTAGGACGGAAGGCCCCTGACATCCCATGCCTGACATAATCACTCCTCTGGTTCAACCTTGGGCTTGCCTGTTCATTAAAACCTCTGAAAATAAACAGTGTCATAAATCTTCATTGTTGCAGGAGCAACCACAGCCTTTGGCCAGACATAAATCTAAATTGACTTGCATATAACCTTCCTCCCACAAGTATCTGAGGACTTCTGTTTTCATTGTTTTGTTTTTTATGTATCTATGCCAACTTTTATTGGAATCTGGTGTACATCACTGCCTGGAATCAGGCTGCCCAGGTTCAAATCCTGCCTCTAACAGAACCATTTACTAGGACAGCATGGTATTTATTACTATATCTCTATTTCCTCATCCAAAAAAATTAGGATTATAACAAGAGACCCTTCTTCAGATAGCTGCTGTAAATGTTAAATGAGATAATAAATATAAATCTCTATGAGTAAAAACTAATAACTCTTCTACTTATTTTCTTCTGGTTTAGTTTCCACAATAATTTTCTTTTCACTTTTACTTCGAAACACATAATCAGTGGATCCGCAAACAGCTGTTAAACATCCGCTGAGGGAAAAAATAATAATATAAAAGCACTGATTGGAAAGTTAGCCATCTCTTGGTTTAGCAGAGAAATATTTCAATGCACAAATAATGATAAGCAATAATCCAACCATGGACCAGGCATAGTGTTGCAGGCCTGTAATCCCAGCTCTAGGGAGGCTGAAGCAAGAGGATCACTATGAGTTCAAGGAGAGCCTGGAGTACACAGACAGACCCTGTCTCAGAAAAACAAAAATAAATATATCAGCCACGGCAAGCCACCATGGACTAAATCGCATAGTTTGGTGTGAGAATAGTGCAAACTCAGGAAAGGACACATGGGTAAAGACATTTTGGTGGAGTTTGTTGGAACATGAAAGAATCTTAAAGGATAAGTAACACTGAAGTGAAAAGAGAAAAGAGGAATGTGTTTCAGGTGGAAAGCGAGATGGAAATGGTACAGATGAAGGTCCTGTAGCCTCTTGAGAAAGTGAAGTTCCTGGCCTCTCTGACTTCATTCTTCCAGAATTTAATTTTTTCATACCAGTAGTATGAAAATCAAGCTCAATATGCAAATTGAAGTATTAGGAAGTGATGAAGAGATCCATGTCCCACAGCAAACAGTATTGTGATCAGAATAGTATTTCCCCATCTTCTATAAACAGTTCCGATCTCTAAACCAGACTGGCTCCATTCCGTCCTCTTCAGTCTCACATACCCAGAGAAATGTCCTGTAATTGTGACTAATCCAGGCCTGCCTTGGTTCAAATTCGCTGTGACTGCTGGGTCCCCAAGACCGCTTTCTGAAGTTTGTTGCACTGATCCTTGTTTCCCAGAGCAATGCCTCCTGTGGCTTCTGGGAGCTGTTCATAAAACAGCTGCATAAAAAATGTTTGATTGCTATAAACGGCTGCTAGGTAGAGTTGTACAAAGTCCAGGAGGTCCCTCCTTGTATCACTAAAATTCTATTGTCAGATTTAAAAACTGGAATAACTTGTTTATACTGAGAGCAATATTCTTCTTGCTGGTAGGAATTTATACTTTGAACACTGCTTTCCCAAACCTGCTTCTTCAGAAACAGAAACAAACTATACTGTGAACCAGAATAGAATGATCAGGATTATTAACTTTCTGTAATTTCTTATTTGAAGAATGCATATGTAACTTGACTCTATTTAAATGTCTACAGGTGTTCGTATTGGTCCATGGAGAATTGCGAATAGAGGTAAAGTATGAGAAAATTTTTTGCAATTAAAATAGAGGTTTTCAGGGCCGGGCGTGGTGGCTCACACCTCTAATCCCAGCACTCAGGTGGCTGAGGCAGGAGGATCACTGTGAGTTCAAGGCCAGCTTGGGCTACATAGTGAGTTCAAGGCCAGCCTGAACTACATAGTGAAACCCTGTCTCACCACCCCCTGAAAATAAAATAAAATAAAAGTTTTTTTTTAAAGTAAAATTGTGGTTGGGGATTTAGCTCAGTGGTAGAGCTAAATCCCTAATCCTAACCCTAACCCCCCAAAAATAAAATAAAATAAAATAAAATAAAATAATAAAATTATTTGACAATTGTAAAAATATATAAAGTTAAAATTCTAACAACTAACCCATGACTATTTAGAAAAAAAAAGTCATCTATACCTGTTTGTATTATATTTTATCTCATACATACTTTTTCTTTAAACAAATCAGCAGGTCACATCCTATATGTCCAGAACAGTTAGATATTGTACAGTACATAAAACGTATATAAAATATGATTAATTGTTAATATAAAAAAAGTATCTTTGTAAGAGTCTTAGTTATTTCAAGTTTCTTCCTTGACAAAGTGTCAGAGTACACTGAGCATCTAACAGTCTTAGTATCTTGAAACCTAGAGAGTTCCTAGATGTAGGTGTCCATAACCGGCATTCAAAGCAAAAATTGCCACAGTGTGCGTAATGGAATGGAACTCTTTTCGCATCAGACAAAAGAGCCCCACGGAGAAGATGAGACAGCAGTTCAGCAGGGTAAGAGGAGGTACAAACGTGAATGGGTGAAGTTTGCAACGCCCTGCAGGGAAAGAGAAGACAACTCCAAGAGAAACCCCATTGCCAGGGTAAGTCATGCCAGCAGGGCCAATGTGGGTTCTGGGAATAAATTATCATATGTAAATTCAAACAACATGGTAATTCCAATTAGCAAAATGCAGACAGAGAAATCCACAGAACAAACAAACTAGTATCTCTAACAAAAAGTCAAATAATAGTAAAAGTGAGAAAGAAAAGGGTGGAAGAACTATAATTCCTAGAATTATAAAATAAAATTAAGAGACATTGTGGACCAATTTTAATGTCCAAACCTATTTGGATCCAGAGTCTAACTATCAGGAAAAATATAGAGAGGTAAAACAAGTAGACGAACAGTTGGGAGTAAACATTGGATTGGCCATGTATGAATGTTGAAATAGGGTGATGAGATATATCGGGTTTAGTATACTGTTCTTATTGTGTATATTTGAAATCACTCCATTAAAAGCTCAAAATCTTAATAATAAAAGGTAATTCATCTTATTGCTTATTTTGACACCTACTATATAGTTGTGTTCCCTTTTTCTCCTTCTTTTCCTCTTCTTTAAACTTAAAGAAACATCCATTTTTGGATGTCAGGTAAGGAGTGAGAATTCAGAAGTAGCAAAGTCAGTATTAAGTATCCTTGACTTTCTCAAGGATTTTGTGTGTGTGTGTGTGGTGCTTGGGATAGAATCCAGGGCTTGCAATGGTAGACAAGTTCTCTACCACTGAGCTATACCTCTGTCCATCTCTCAACATTTTAACACCACCAGAGTGGCCACCATCTGAGCAAATACTCTAAAACCAAAATGATTAACACATATTGGTCCACATGTGTCAACAAAAGCAACGTCTTGACTCTATTTCATCTTCCTGCCCTCTGACAAAGCAAAAGTTAAAGACCATATAGTACGGTATCAGAAAGAGTGGATAAAATGAACAGATGACTTTAGACTATGGAGATGGACGAGGACGGGGGAAAGAAAAGACCCGAATGATGAGCACCTTAACATTTTAGAGATTTTTGGTTGCAGATTTCTTCAGATTTCCAAACAACCCAGAAAATTACCTATAGAATTTCTGGAGTGGGAATTGATCAGCCACCTTTTGGAATCTTTATTGTTGACCCTAACACTGGTGAAATTAATATAACGGCCATCGTGGATCGAGAGGAAACCCCAAGCTTCCTGGTAAGTCTGTGTACTCGACCTCGGGTTTCCCTTCCCCGTGTATTCCATGGCTTTAGGAGGTGACTCTTCTACTGCCTAAAGTAGAAGACGGATGAGTACTCAACTCGGTCTACCAAAAATAACAACATGAGTTCTACAAAGAACCTTCACTGGCTATTTCATTACCTGAAAGGAAGGTGCATGGGGAGGGCCAAAATCCAGCATACTGTTTGTCGAGAGCTTCATCCTGGCATGACATGCATCAGCCAGGAGGAAGGGACAATTTGCCCGATGGCAAGAGCAGGCACCTTTTTCTTACTTTTGGAGAAGTATTTTTCTTATTTACACAAAAGTTCTGTACATGCCAGCAAAGGCCTTGTTTCTACAAGTCTTAATAACATGCAGATTAACTAGAGTAACAATTAGCATTCTTTTTCTTTTCTTTTTTCTTTTGCATTCCTTCTTTTCCTAGATCACGTGTCGAGCTCTAAATGTCCTAGGACAAGATGTAGAGAAACCACTTATACTAACAGTCAAAATTTTAGATGTTAATGATAATGCTCCAGTATTTTCACAAACAATATTCAAGGGCGAAATTGAAGAAAACAGTGCTTCAAGTAAGTCTTACAGTATCTACCACTTCCAATTCATCTATTTTTCAATTACAAGTATCACTATAGTTGATCATTTTTACAAACTAACTTATTCCGTTAGCTTCTTCAATCGTTTTGCAAAAGGAGGTCATCAATATATAGTATGGCTCTTCTTTTCTAAAATTTGTGGTTGAGCTAGTAACCCACCACTGCTGTATTTCTAGATGGTAGTCTTATTATGAGGTCAATACTATCTTTTTCTATATCTACAAGCTACCTGAGTACCAGGTAGTCACAAAGCTGGAGAGGCAAACTTAGATAGCCTGGATGTACAAGGTAGAGTGTTTTAGATTTAAGGGACAGAGACATACATTACTTGGATCATTAGGGAAAAGGGGGAGAATCATCCAGCCACTTGTCAAGGGAAGTCATAAAGAGGGAAAGTGCCCTCGACCTCCAGCAAGCCAAGGCTCCAGGAGAACTGAAGATTTTTGTGGAAGGCAGCACAGTTCTACCTGGTTGAGAGATATGGAAATAGATATCACAAGTGATGTGTAACATTTTTCGTGCCTAGAGGTAGCTTTAAAATATTGAAAAGCAATCATTGTGAGATTGTGGTAAATATTTAACATGAGCATAATGTTGATTTTTATGTATTCTTTGATGAACATTTTCCTGTAATCCTAGACTCACTGGTGATGATACTAAACGCCACAGACGCAGATGAACCAAACCATCTGAACTCTAAAATTGCCTTCAAAATCGTCTCCCAGGAACCTTCAGGAACACCCATGTTCCTCATCAGCAGAAACACTGGAGAAGTCCGTACTTTGACCAATTCTCTTGATCGAGAGGTGAGGCAAGTCACTTGGAAACATTAAAAAATAAAGGGTTTGATTGTAAGAAACTCAACACCAGCAATGCCCTTTCACCTGGGAATTAAAGGAGAAAGAAAAAGAGGCTGCTAGTTCTTTTCTGGGCCAATCTAGGTACCCCATTTACCTCCTTTGGTGTGATTCTGTGGGACCTGGGAGCTGCACAGGCCAGGGTACCCAGCCATACTGGTGGGGTTCAAGCGTGGGAGGCATTGGCATACTGGACAAAGGCTACACTGTGACCAACTCCTCAGATGATGAAAGAAAAGGAATTGTGTTAGATGAAGGGAGAAATTCCTATCCGGGCTAAAGCCTTCTTCGATGCCATACTCTTTATCTAGGCTTCTCCTTTTAATTTCATCCCTGCTTCCAGACCACTAGAGAATCTCATTTCTCTTTCCTCCTATCACTTCACTGCCGTCCACCCAAAGCTGTAGCTTGTCATACTCCATGTCGCTTTTGTACCAACAGTGTGACCAGTTGTCTAGCGGGGATGCTACACAAGTAAGCTTCCCTCGGTCAGCACACCATCCTCAGGCCCGTTCTTGCTCTGAGGGTGCAGCCTTCAGACACTCACAAAAGAGAAAGCATGTTGTAGCCCCTTCGAGATTTCCACCCAACAATCATTCAGAGCCACACAAACCTCTTCCGTCATGGACAGCTCAGAGTGCATGTAGTGCATGAGCTGTGAACTTGACTATTTACACTATATTACCCATAGAAAGCAAGGAGGGGACATTTGTATCCTCAGAAGATTAATAATGATTTTTTTCCTCCAAATTCAGCAATTAAGCAATTATCGTCTGGTTGTGAGTGGTGCAGACCAAGATGGAGTAGGACTGTCAACTCAATGCGAATGTGATATTAAAGTGAAAGATGTCAACGATAATTTCCCAGTGTTTAAATATTCTCAGGTACACCCAGTTCCTTGAAAATAATTTTATACACACACACACACACACACACACACACACACACTTATAGTAGTTTGCCATCTAAATTCAGTATTTGCTTTTTGGCTTTTATGTTTTCTGCACTTTTCTTTAAAAATAAGCTTTTTTAAAATATAAGAATTCAGAGACCAGGTGTAGTGGTGCACATCTGTAATCCCAAGACTCATTCAGGAGTCTGAGGCAGGAAGACTGTGAGTTTGCTGCCATTCTGGGCTAGGTAGTGAGTCTAAGGCCAATCTGGGCATCATAGTGAGACCCTGTCTTGAGAGAAAGAATGAGAGGCTGAAAAAGAAAGAGAGAGAGACCGAGAGACAGAGAGACACAGAGAGAGACACACACACACACAAAACCCCAGAGAGAGAGAGACTGAAGAAGAGAAGAAAAAGAGAAAAAAAGAAATAAAACGAAACTCAGGAACCCATAAGAAGATAATACAGAATTTGAGAAGTAATGATAATACCATTTAAAATAAATACAATCTCTTCAGGTAAAACCTTGCATTAAATCTTAAATTCAGCTTCTCTCCTCTTTAGTATTCAGCACATATTGAGGAAAATACCATAAATTCTGACTTACTTCGATTTCAAGTGACGGATTGGGATGAAGAGTACACAGATAACTGGCTGGCCGTGTATTTCTTTACCTCCGGAAATGAAGGGAAGTGGTTTGAAATAGAAACTGATCCAAAAACCAATGAAGGCATCCTGAAGGTGGTTAAGGTAAGGTTTGAGTTTCCTTTTAAAAACAAACTCTATTAACCCAAACTATCATTTCTACAAACGAACTTTATCACTAATACCACTTCATCACAGAAAATTTTAAAAACATGTAAAGGTAAATAGAATTTTTTAAATTATCCCATTTCCCCATTACCTAAAGATCTCTCTTAACATGTTGGTTCACTCCTTTCCAAGCTAACACACTTTCAGTAGTCAACACACACATACACTAATACATGTGTTTATGGGTGTGCATGCGTTCATCATGAGAAAGCAAAACACAGCTCCTGACCTAACCAAATTCACTGTCTGCACTTAGATTGAAGCCAGGAAGAGAGGAGAATGCATGGATTCATGGCTTGTGAACTTGTCAGCCTCTTTTAGATGAGTTAGCTGCAGCCGTGAGAGGGAACAAAAATGCGGGGTTGAGGATTTAGCTCTCTGGTAGAGCGCTTGCCTAGCAAGCACAAGGCCCTGAGTTCCATCTCCAGCACCTCTCCCCCAAAACACACAATTCCTCCTAGAAAATGAGAGTGTCTAAACAAATCTGCAAGGTAACAAATAAATAAAGCTTCCACGTAACGTGTTTCACCATGACAGACTCCCCATCTAGAATAATACAAAGATATTTCTGCCTGAACATAGTATCGGCCAGAGGAAATAACAACTAGCTGGTAACACTCCTTGACACAGGACTTCAGCCATATGGGAGTTTCTTTCTTCAACCATTTAAGTTCAGCGGGATGACAGACCCATAATGTTCCCTTATGAAGGGAGCTGCTAGAAGCTGTGCAGACAACTCCTTTTTATTCTGCCACCTCCACTCACCAGGGTTTTCCTCTAAACTCCCAGCAATGCTTGGAAATGAGACGGTCCCTATCTCATGGATCGGGGTCATTCAGCGTCCCAAACTAGAGACCTAGATGTTACCCTTCAGTCACGGCGTCTCCTCGCAACACACAGCCGGCCACCCGGTGCTGCCCAGAAGTTGCCGGTGACCATCCCACTCTCTCCCTTCTCACCCCTGTCCTCCAGCCTGACCTTGCTTCCTCGGTCCTCGACGGCAGCAGCGCCTCTGAATGGATGTCCCGACCTCTCGTCTCTACTAGACTTCGTTCTGCACACTGCCACAAGTCCACCATAGTTTTCTTAAGAAACAACTGTCTACTTTCTTCTCTTTAAAACCTTCCCCGGCAGTAAAAGTGCCCCTCAATCCTATGTTGGCCAACGTTTCCCAGACAGCAAGAATGTAGGAACAAGTGGCTCAGTGGGACTGTGGGTAACTCGATGCCCAGGCAGCAGAGGGTCGTAAAGTCCCCTATGGTGACTCTAACAGCTAACTAACTGCTGCCTTTCAAGATGAAGTTCACCCTCCTCACCACTGTGTATGATGCCCGTCACCATCTGCAGCTGCCGATGTCCTCTCGCCCTCTGTAGCACTGGGCATTGGCAAGTGCGTTCGCCTCTTTCTGGATAACTGCTCAGCCTTCTGCAACACCCTGCTGAGATCTAAACTTTCCAGAAGCCTTTTGAACTCTCCCGAGGAAGAGTAATCCCTCACTTTCACACGCAGACTCTGCAGCCTCACTGCCTTTTACCTGTCCTATTATATTAAGCACTTTACACATCATTCTCTTCCATTAGGAAAGGCAGAGCACACAAAGTCAGTTATTGCCAAGTCAAAACTCAAATCCTGGTCTCTTGCCTCAGTTTTATTTTTAGTGATAAGTAAATGTAACCACAATCAGCATTTCCTTATCTTATTGACCAAAAAAACAAACAAACAAAGTGCAGAATGAAAAAGGTTATTCTGGAGTTTCTCAGGCCTTGTTTTGGGTCAGATATTTACCATGCAAGGCCATCAGAAAACGGTTCTATGATGAGTCAGTGGGACACCACTCACTGCCATGCAGAGGCCTTTGCGAAAGCCAGGTTATTAAAAGTTTGCCTTCACACCCACGAATTTGTAAGCTGGGAAGGACTCATTGCACATGAAGCCGATGAATGTTCTGTGACTGACCACAATCATAGGAATGTTTTATGGCCTTTAATTTGTTCCATCCCCACAACAACCTGATGAGGTGAGGTTTGTTTTCAGAAGTGAAAAACTGAGAATCAGAGAAATCGAACATCATGCCCTAAGTCACAAATCTATTAAAAGGTAGCAGAACCAAGATTCAAGCCATGTTATCACAGCAAATTTGCGACTGTAATGATGTTTTGTTAGTCTAAAGAGGAGGTAGCCTGCTTTGTAAATATCAGTTACCAAAATGAGGTCTCACGAGTTAAGAAGCTTAACACTTTCTCTATCTCAACATTGCAGTGATTTCTGAAACTGTTTTGCTAAATGGCAATAAAAGAACTCATTCACTGCCTCTTGCATAGAGCTTTCTGCCCTCTACCACGGTAGCCACATTGTGTTTTCGTAACACTTCCTTTCCTTTCTTTTAATTTTTACTCCAGCCTCTAGATTATGAACAAGTACAAAGCATGCAATTTAGTATTGCTGTCAAGAATAAAGCTGAATTTCATCAGTCAGTAGCCTCTCAATATCAAGTTCAGTCAATCTCGATCATGATTCAGATAATAAATGTAAGAGAAGGAATTTCATTCCGTCCTGCTTCCAAGACATTTATTGTGCAAAAAGGCATAAGAAGTACAAAATTGATTAATTATGTCGTGGGAACATATCAAGCCATCGATGAAGACACTGGCAAAGTCGCCTCATCTGTCAGGTATGACTATTTTTATGACATCTTATTATTCCTTGGCTTAGTTTTAATCTGCAAGTTATCACCACACAATGCACAGACAATTATATCCCCAACAAGAGAAATAAAGGTGATGAAGATGAGGAACTGAATAACTCAAAATCAGACATGGAGATAAATTAGAATATGTTATGCTATGAGGAAAATTAACATAAGCATAAGTTAAAGTGGAAATTAAGAAAACTGCCTTAGGTTGTCAAGAGAGAGCAGAAAAAATTTTACAGAAACCTCCAGCTGAGTCTTACAAAAATTAGACATTTACCAGAAGACCATGTTTCCCATAAGATAAAATATTATTACATGTGAACCCAAGGAACATAGAAAGATGATAGATACATAGATACATAGACTGATACACAGATTGATGCATAGGTAGATACATAGTACGTATGTTGATACATAAATAGATACATAGATACATAGATGGATACACAGATACCTAAAATATTAGTGCGCCGTGCAAAGTAGTAGCCATATTATAAAGAACAAGGACACAGGTGTTTTATTTTTTCCATAGACAGGAAAATTGGATAAGTAGGATAATATGTATTTAGAGATTATGAATTATGGCTCATCCATTTCATGCTAATTTTCTGACATCTTTTATAAGCTCTTATTTCAAGCTCTTATTTTAAGTATTAACCTGTTAAATATGAAATGAGTCATTTTCATAAATAAGCAAACTCCATATTTGAAAGAAAACTATTATTTTTTGTTATAAAACAGATATGTCATGGGTCGTAATGATGGTGGTTTGCTAATCATTGATCCAAAAACTGCTCAAATCAAATTTGCCAAAAACATCGCCCGGGATTCTACTTTCATAGTTAACAAGACAATCACAGCTGAGGTTCTGGCCGTAGATGGTAAGAAAACTATCGCAATGGCTTATAGAGAAATGTTACTCCAATTAGCATTCCTACCTAAATAGAGGATTATGGTTATTTCACATCTTGTCCTCATTTCTGAATAAAGATCATATTCTTAGGGGATTCAGGCGTCAAATCTGAGGCTACAGACCTATGAGAATTCTAACTTCTCTGGGGAGTTTGTAGTACCAGTGAATTCTGTTTGGTCCCTATGGCTTACTGTTGGCTGAGGGAGGATTTTTTGATCCTCAGAAATTTCTGGGTTTGAAAAGATCAGTAAAGTTTCCTACTAAATCCTGCACAGTGGTAATTCCTTCACTATGGAAGGCTAAGGCAGGAGGATCTCAAATTTAGGTCTTGTCTGAACAATTTAGCAAGACCTCGTCTCAAAATAAAAATAATAAAAGGGGCTGGAGATGTAGCCCAACAGCAGAGCACCCCTGCGTTTGATCCCCAGTATCAAAAAAAGAAAAGATTCCTACAGAGAACCTATCAGGGAATTTCAATTCAATGTGAAATACTTTCATCAGCTACCTGTAAAGAGCTTCTCTACTTAGATTTTAAACAATAAAATTTCCTTATCCAGAATGTTATAAAAGACAATTTATCGAGCATGTGTATTTTTCCCTAAGTATAAAATTAATTTATACTCAATGCAATAAACAAACACCAAAGAAGAATCAAAAACTATAAACCAAAAATAATGCCATTTGGGGAAACTACAGAAAACCTTAAGGGTAACAAAGAAATGATTCATAATATCACCAACAAGAGATTTTTATTTTACTGTTTTTGACTGTCAATATTTAAAATTTTTCCCAAACTTTCACATCTTAAGTAATAAAAATAAATTAAAAATTGTTTATCCCAAAACTTGGACTCAAGCTTTAGAAACAAAACTTTTTCACATACTGATCACAAATGAAATTATACTGCGTAAAAAACCATGATAGGTTTGCGTTTATTTCATTTGTAACCAGCGCATTTGTCACCTTACAAGTCTTGATTTCAAGCATATTAAATTAGATAATGCTAGTAATAAAAAATTCTCTTGAGAAGACACAGTAACTTGGCTGGAAGAAAGAGAAATTTAAAAGATTCTTTTTCATTATTGCCGTTGTTACAACTTTATTCCATATACTTTTTTAACACTAAAATGTTCTTCTTACAGAAAACACGGGTAGAACTGCTACTGGCACTGTGCATGTTGAAGTACCTGGTTTTAGTGAAAACTGCCCGCCAGTAGTCCTGGAAAAGGATGAAATCTGTAGCTCCTCACCCTTCGTGGTCGTGTCAGCGAGGGCCCTGGAAAGGGACAGATATGCCGGTCCCTACACATTTTCACTGGAGGAGCAACCTCTAAAGTTGCCAGTTGTGTGGAGAATCACGAAGCTCAATGGTGAGTAAGAAAGAAGTTGCTTTGATAGATGAAAGCTGTCACTTCTTTATATTTCCAGAAGAATAAAAACTCGCTTGAGAGCAGGTTGTTCCCAAGAATAATTGAAAAAATTCTTTGCAATAAAGATGTGATGCTAGCCTTGCAGATTTCTCCTCTCTCCAGCAAAGGAACGGCAAGATGCGATGTCAGTGCCATTTAATATTTTCTGGTTTTCATTCAATAATTTTTGTATTTTTGGTATGTTTATTTCTAGAAAAGAGGTTAGAGTGAGGCATCTGTTTTATCAGAGAGCTGTCTAGATTTCTAGGTCCGTACGGTCTTCCTCACAGGGCGGGCTGTGAGCAGACTCTGAGCCCTGGAGAGGCAGGGCTGCTCAGGGTTCCTGGGGGGACACACTAGCCTGTCACTAGTCGAGAACCTTGGCAGCGTGGGGGACTGAAATTTCTAAACCCGTTAGCTGATGGGAAATCTGGTCCTTTTCCCTAACCTTTATCCTGCTCATGGTATGTTGCCTGTGGTTTCTAGAAGTCGCATAGAAATTGATGTTAGACTTAATAAAAGTCTTCTCTCTTTCTGGGTCTTATAGTGACCATCAGGCTACTTCAAATAATTTGTAAATTCACTCATTTCCCCAGCTTTTTCTGCACCCAGCTTGCTTCCTTTCATGGATGTGCTCTATGGAGCTCTCCAGTCACAGGTATCGGCCATTGCTCGAGTCACCAAAGAGATGCACCATCCCCCTGGGTCTGTGGCCCATGGTCCTTTCTGATCCTGGTTAAGGATCTAGTTCCATACTGTACATGTAGTGTTTGTCTCCAGAGGAATTTACCAGCCGCACGGCCAATGAAGGGGCTGCTCAACAAAGATCAGAGAGGGCGGGCATGGAAACTCACCCCGGTGAGGCTGGGCAAGACCACAGTGGTTGGATGGGGGACGAGGCAGTGTCGAGGGCCATCATGGGGCCACGAATGATTCAAACAACACAACACCGTGCAAGATCTGACTCAGAGAAGGGCAACATGCCAATGGAGAAGAAGGAACAATTGATGCTGAGGAGTCAGAAAGGCAACAGGCCACACCTCACAGAGCAGGCCTCCAGCTCATGGTGTGAGAACTCAGAGGTGCCTCTGAGGTCACAGAAGCCACAGCTGAAACTCAGTCTTGCTAAGTCAGACACAAGAGCGTGGAGTTCAGGGGAAGGTGTACACCTGGAGGGACACATGCGTCTGGAAGTTGGCACAGACACCCCGGAGAGGGGCAAAGGCCCAGACAGAGGGTCCCGATAGTTACTGATATCCATAGCTCATTCTCTTTGGGGGACTGAGTCTTCCTGGCAAAGAATGCTGAGCTTGTCTGTGATATAGAGGACAAGAAGGAGGGTGTGGACAGATTGACCCAAGTGAGCCACTCGTCCTGCACAAGCCTATCGGGCCTGCTGTCTGTGACTGTGAGCTCTAAGCCCATTCTAGCCTTGTTATAAAAAACAATTAGTTTTAGAGCAGAAGCCTCCTCATCCTTGTGTTGACTTGTGTGATTTTTCTCTACAGCTACCTCGGCACTGGTAAGAGCTCAGCAGCAGATATCTCCTGGAGTGTACAGAGTCCCCCTTGTAGTTACGGGCAGTCAGGACAGGCAGTGCGAGTCCTCGGAGACCTTGACTCTGACGGTGTGTCAGTGCGACGACAAGGGCTCCTGCAGAGCTTCTGACAGCCACCCTCACATCGTGCCCCAGAAGCAGCTCTCGCGGTTGGGGCCCAACGCCGTGGGCCTGCTCCTCCTTGGGCTCTTGCTGCTGCTGTGTGAGTACGCGACCTGCCACACTTGTGTCCACGGCGTGGCATCGTCCACGGTGGCCTTTGCACTGCCGCGCTCATTTGTGCAATGCCGAAAGAGCCGCTCTGACCATTCTGTACCCAAAGCTGGGGAAAATGGCATTTTTCAGAAAGCATCTGAGATGTTGAGCTTGTTTGTTACTTGCTAATAATCTATATGAATATAGCAAAGCCAGTTGTATATGCGGATATTTAGAACTGCTCAAGAGAAAAAGAAGTCATGAAGGTTCCTCATATACTACCAGTAATGTTCAAATGATGGCTTTATCCACTAGTGTGGTGCTTTTACTTTAATTTTTCAGTGGTAGGGATCAAGGCAGGGCCTTGCACGTACCAGCCAAGTGCTCTACCCCGGCCATCCTCAGTCTGTGTGTGGTACTAAGATGTCTTCTCCAGCTTCCGGTCTCATGAGATCCTAAAATAAAAAGACAGCCAGGATCAAATAAACTCCAAGGAGACGAGATCAGACTCCCAGGCTTTTGGCTTTACAGTGTGCGTGGATAGAACATGGGTTCCTGGAAGTATTTTGTGCTCCTGAATGCGCATTCCTTTTCAGACTCTCCCATTTAACAAGATGTCATACTGAACACACTAGGAAAACTACACACGTGTGTCATTTTTCAATATAATTTATTTTATTCAATAGACAGCTTTCTGGAAAATTGCATTTGAATCAAAATCTTATGCATTAAATAACATATTAAATATAAGAGGTCTCCATTAAAAAAAAAACATAGTGACAAATTCTTACATGAACAGAAATCCTTGACAAATTCACAATTATTTCCGCGTTACAGAAACATAGACTATTAAGGTTAAAATAAGTTTTCATAATGATACATTCTGTTACAACTCCTTTAAATTTCTCTTAATTTATGAAATATTTTAAAACCACAAAAATACAGAAAATTGTATCGCAAGCATATGTATAACCATCACTCAGACTTAACAAATATTAATGTTTTTCCGTATTTACTCCAGTCTCCTTTTTTTTTCCCCTCAGTTTTTTGAGACAGGGTCTCATTATGTAGTTTAGGCTGGATTTAAACTCACTGTATATCCCAGGTTGGCCTCAAACACACAGCAATCCTCCTGCTTCAGCCTCCCAAATGCTGGGATTACAGACATGCACACACTATGCTTTCAGGTCACTTCTTTTAAAAAGAGAAATAAATTGTTATAGCTACAGCTAGTGGCCTCCCACGCACATACCATATTTCTCTCTTCGGAACTAATTTGGGAGGGTTTGCGTACACATGCCCTTGTGTCTGTACTTTAACTTGTGAAAAAGGAGAATTGATAAAGGTATTCAAATAAAACACTAGCATGTTCTATAAGTATAAAAAGAATTTTGTATTTTAGAAAGGTAATCCTGGCAGCAGCATGGGCTGTAAATTACAAAGGGAAGAGCACTCGGGAGGTGGTTGTAACAGCTGAGAAGCAATGGTAGAGACCCTATTTAGAGTTATAACAGGAGACCAAAAAGGAGAGAATCCATGTGTGGAACGCTACACGGCACTTCGACAAGACTTGGGGCTAAGCCCTGTGGCCTGAACGTGCTCCCCAACCCACGAAGAACCCTAACTGCTGCTGCAACGTTGTCAAAGAGAGGTGCTCTTGGAAGGTGATTTGGTTATGAGGTGCACACTCTGAATGGGACTGATGCCCTCATAAAGATGTCTGAGGGAGCCTCATGCCTTCTTTTGCCACAGTGAGGGCACATAAAAGATGCAGTGATGAGGAGGGGCCCTCGCCAGGCACCAGATGTTATGGCATTTTGATATCTAGAGCTGTAAGCAATAAGTTTCTACTATGTATAAAGTATCCGAGTTAAGGTATTTTTGTTGCACAGTGGTGGCTTGAACAGACTAAGACAGGCATGCGTAGGAAGACCCGGTAGAGAGCCCAGATTACACCTAGGAGTCTATGTTTGAGTCAGCAGCTACTGAAGCCTATAAACGAAACTGAACGTCGATGAGGCACAGATGTGTAGGTGGCCATGAGTTTAGTTTCGAAATGTTTAATTGTAAAGTGTGCGCTGTGTCCTGTAGACTGCTGGACACACGGGAATGTGACTCCGAATAGCAGTCAGAGGAAAGACTCTGGGTGATTCCAACAATATTTCTTCATGTGATCCTACCATTTGCAGAATGCCACATTTTGAATTTGGTGAACAGCACAGAATGTATTTTTCAGACTAAAAATACACTCCACACTTTGAAAAACTTTCTGATACACCTATAAATACCAAATGCCTGTATGCTTTGCAAGTGTAATAATAGATAAGAGCTCTGAAAATTGTGCTGTCTAAAAACACTGACCACCCAGGTTTACATTCATCACCCTTCCAAATAATTCTTCCCACACATTTAATAAAATCACAGAATTGGACATGGCAGTAAAGCAGCATTTATATGAGCATTACATTAAATTTTGAGATTCTGTATTCATTATGTCAAATTTATTTTGTGCACTTGGCCTAATTTTTTTCACACTACACTACAGGACTGACCCAATTTACATAACTAATGTTGCTCATCTTAACAATACTACCAAATCTTCATAGTGTTCACTACTGTCCTTTATTAAATTAGCTCATTTATTGATACTATGACAGTCTATGAAGATATGATTTATTCCCCCATTGAATGGATGAGTTAACAGAACAAAGAATGATTCTAAAACACGCCCAATGTTATATGTAGAAATTAATTTTGCTTTACATTCGGCATTTTCCCTAAGTGTCCAAAATACTGCATGTTCTCTGTCATGTCTCTGATCTTTTGTTGTGTCAACGAGTCTCCAGCTGATTAAAGAGCTCAGATATTTTGCCTTGTCCTTCTTTCAGTGGTTCCTCTCCTGCTGCTAACCTGCGACTGTCAGAGGGGTTCCCCGGGGGGAGTGGCAGGTGGTTTTATCCCGGTTCCTGATGGTTCCGAAGGAACAATTCATCAGTGGGGAATTGAAGGAGCCCAACCTGAGGACAAGGTGAGGATCCACTCTGTGAAATACTGCTGCAATCATAGAGCGAAAAAATGTTCATTTATATTGAGATAGGAGAAGGGGTAAAGTGGTTAAAAAAAAAAACAAACAGATTTACTGACCTTCAGTTGAGAGTCAGTGCTGCAATGCTACAATAGATGTAGCCTTTTAAAATTTTAGCTCTTCAGCTGGGTGTGGCAGCACACACCTGTAACCCTAGCACTCAGAGGCTGAGGCAGGAGGATCACTGCAAGTTTGAGGCCAGTGTGGACTACATAGTGAGCTCAAGGCCAGCTTGCACTACAAAGCAAAACCCTGTCTCAAAAAACAAAAAAAGATTTTAGCTCTTCAGGCATCAAATCCTAAGAACAGTGACTCTTACAAGCATTTGGGCTTATTGTAATGTTATCATTTGTGGATAGGCCACAGTTCATCTACGCTGCTCTGAAATTTGCTTCACTATTAAGTGTATTTATTTTTTTAATATGATTTACAGGAAATCACAAATATTTGCGTGCCACCTATAACAACGAATGGAGTAGATATTGTGGAAAGTTCCGGTGAGTGAACATCAAATTTATTTTTGAAAGCAATGGTGAGTTAAAAGAGAAATTTTTTTTAATCTTCAAAGTTATTTTCTTAATAATTTGCATAAGTGCGTATATGCCAGGAGTTGTTAAAACTGCAATATGGGGAAAGCTGGTTTAATATTTGTATATTAGTCAATTCCACGACATAGGTATGGCCTCAATAAATTAATTTATTCACTGATACCATCATTTAAAATAACTAAAGATTTGTTATACTTTTTCCAAACTTTAATAAACTGAAGTATAGCTTTCATGTAATTACTAATTTTAACTAAGAAATATTTCACATGTCTAGAAAATAAAAGTAACAAACATCTATGTATCTACCACCAAACTCTGTTTATGGTAACACAGGTTCCATTTGCATTTGAGGTGTCACCTGGGCACACCCCTTGTCCTGTTCCATTTCCTCCTTCCCTGGGACTAACAGTATCCTGATTTGAGTTCAATTACTAATTCTCATATTCAATCATCATAGGACATGATCACTTACATTGTTATAAGTGAATTTGTTTCTTTCGTTTTACCAAATGATTTTGCTTTATTCAAATTATCCCAGTGCCACAATTACAGTGTAAATTAGTGGAACAATAAGACCTGATGCCTAATAGTAAAAATATTTTCCTATTTTTATGCTTATCGATGGACTGTCCTTAAGCGGCCAACCTTCAAAATCCACACAAGATTTCTTCAAATATGTAGTTCTGTAATATAATTACAGAGCAAAAACTATATTCAGAATTGACTAGGAAAAAATAGTTCATGAAAGTATCATGTAAAAGTAACTGGCAAAATAGTCACAATTCATTCATTTTCTTTAGGTATGAAGACACCAAATTAGCATCTACTAATGTACATGATTGCATTATGTCGGCTTCCTCTGGGTTTTGTTTCATTTTATTTTGTTTAGTTTTTTGAGACAGGGACTCACTGTGTAGTCCAGGCTGACCTTGAACTCACTATGTAGCCCAGGCTAGCCTTGGACTCACAGAGATCCTCCTGCTTCAGCCTCCGGAGTACTGGGATTACAGGCATATGTACCACCACTTCCAGTTTCCCCTGGTTTCCATACTCAAGCCAAAATGCTTAATTACAGTTTATTTTTTATGAGAACAAAGAAGCTCTGCCTTAGAAGCTTTCTATGGATATGTACTGGACATTCTGTTTTTACTTTTCTATTTCTGGCTCTTGTCACTGAAAATTAATTTGTTCTCTACACCTGTTTAATTAGTATGTTTTCAGAGCCTTGGTCACCTGCTAATAGCCCCTTCTCTGGTGCTGTTCCATAACACACTGTCACCTCTAGTCACATAATTATATTTTCTCCCACGTGTTTATTTTACATGGCAAAACAAGCTTATAGACATCAAAGATCAGGGGGAGGGGAATACAACAAAGCACAGCATGAGATGTTAGAGAATTTTCTCCCCTATTTTCAGAAGTTTGTACAAACACATTTACCGGAGGGACAGTGGTGGAAGGTGTTTCTGGAATGGAACTGACCACCAAGGTCGGAGCAGCTACTGGATCTGGAGCTGTGTCAGGATTTGGAGCGGCAGCTGGATTCGGCCCCTGTCCCGCGGGGCATCTGGGACTGGGAACTGCAAGAACAAGGCATTCCACCGGGGGGACCCTAAAGGACTATGAAAATGGGGCCATAAGCATGAATTTCCTAGAGTCCTACTTTTCCCAGGTGAGTGAGCGGCAGACTTTGTGGGTTTGTTATCTTACTTACATTAGAAATCTTTTTATTTGATTACATACTTCAAATTTGTAGTTCGTTTTCCACAGCTTATTAAAATGTATGAAAAAAATAGGTTTCCTTTGGCAAAAATATTAGAGATAACTTCAGGCGGCTGCCAAATTTGGGTCACTATTCAAAAAGAACAGAGAAATTATTCCAAAGCAAGAAAATATAGCAGGTGGCAGGCCCTTCATCCTTCCAACTGGGAAAACAACTGAGGGCAAAACCTTTTGTATTTTGAAATCAGCAGCAGTGTCTTTAAGAATACAAAGCAATTATTTTGTACTTCCTATACAATAAAGCATGTCAAAACCCACAAGCATGTATTTTCCTAAGAGATATTTTTTGCATTTTCAAAGGAGTTCATGACCAAAAAAGTTTAAGAATCACAAATTAATGACCCAAAAATAAAGGCAAGGAGGAATGGTGTGGATCAGTGACGGAGGGGACCAAAGGGTCTGGAAACAGAGCAAAAAAAGGGACAAAGGTGCCAGATCAGAGAAGACTTTGGGAGGCGGGTTGTTTGCCTCTGATTTGATGACCAGTGAAAAGTCAAATAAGATACATGTTTAGAAGGACCTCACCTAGAGTTTTGATATCAGAATGGCTAAGTACTAGAGTTGTGTTACCAGAGTTTGAGCTGCCGGCGTCTCCTTCTGGGGATGGTTTCTAGTTCCTTCCATCCTGGACAAAGAATTAGTCAAGACAAGTGCGAATGGCAGCGAGGTTTTACATTTATTAAAGGTAGGAAAAAAACAGGTTCTGAAGAGAAATTTTGGACCAAGTAGAAGTAGGAGAATAAGTGGACTCTACAGAACAACGGGCTACCTTGAAAGGACACAGTTTCACAAGCTCAGTCGCCACAGTCCCTTTGTATTTGCCCTTCTTGGGTTGACATCAGGTCCAGGCCGTTCTATTGAAAACCTGCTCGAGTCCTTGGAGAAGCCCACCTGCAGGGATTTGGGGCCTGCTCTGCGCAGGTGGCCCGGGGTTACACCTATTTCCCAGGCATTCTGACATGCCCTCTTCTCCTGCCTCAGCTGAGTTAGTGTCCCAGCAGGTGAAGGCCGAAACTGTATTTCAGGTACTGGGGTGCTGATCTGGGATGAGGGCTCAGGATATTTCAAGCTGCAGTGTGAGCCCCAGTTACGGGTCAGGGTCCCACAAAGACTACACATCTGTGCAAGCCCCAAGACAGAGCGAGTGCCGTCTCAGACCCTGCACGGCGGGAGACCTTCCCCACTGCCACCCCCAACGCAAAGACATGTTAACACAGGTGTACAAAGAGAACCTCACAGTTCCCCAAGTGATACCCTCTGGGCGGCGAGCATGTTTGCTGTGTAGAGCCAAATCACGCAGAATCAAGAGCTAAACCAGGAGCCCAGGCCAAACTTGATTTTGATGGAATGTCGACCACATTATATTGTCCAGATGCCAGATAATTTTTAGAACTTGATTGTTAGTAAGATTGTTTGTATAAAGAGTAGTTCTTTGCTTCTATGGCTTACCTGATGTGGCCATTTATAATGAAACCTCGAGTGCCATGAACAGTATTAAGTTGTTCAACAAGGTTTCTTAAAGTTTGCTTTTTTTCTGCTTTCTCTCCATCTTCAGAAAGCATTTGCCTGTGCAGAGGAAGAGGGTGTCCGAGAAGCAAATGACTGCTTGTTGATCTACGATAACGAAGGCACCGAAGAGGCCCCCGGGTCTCCCGCGGGCTCCCTGGGCTGCTGCAGCTTCATTGTTGACGACCTGGATGACAGCTTCTTGGACTCACTTGGCCCCAAATTCAAAAAACTCGCAGAGATAAGCCTTGGCATTGATGAGGACGCCAAACAAGCTCAGTCGCTTGGTCAGGGCAGTGGTGCAGGCATTGACGCTTGTGGTCGGTCTGTAGAAGTCCAGCAGTCAGGGTTTGAGAGGTACCAGACTTCGCTTGGGAGTCAAGAAGCTCATACTCTGTCAGCCTACAGGTCGCTCCAACCAGCCGTTTGCATCCCCGACCCTCTGCAGCACAGTAGCTATTTGGTATCGGAGACTTACTCAGCTGCTAGTTCCTTTGTGCAACCTACTACTGTAGTCTTTGATCCACTGCTCACACAAAACGTCACAGTGACAGAAAGGGTGATTTGTCCCCTTTCCGGCATCCCTGGTCCCACAGACCCGCCAGGATCATGCAGTATGTTTTGTCCTGAGATCCTTGTTCCCGTCAGTGACCAGAATGAACGAAAGTAACATACTTGCCAACATATTGGAACCAAATTATTGAAAATAACATAGCAAAGATCACTGTATTGGACTACTGTGACATTTATTAGACATGCTCATAAATTGACCATGGAGACAATTTAAATATTCCAGTTCATACTGCAAACCTGGATATGTTCTCACTCTTAATTCTCTAATATTTTTCAAATTGCAGTAAACTTTTATGTTTATTTTTAAAACCAAGAAAAAAAAACCTGAAAACCTTATGATCATATTGTGTGGGAAATTTTCCTAAACATTTTAAAACATCCATGCTGTCAGTGCCAAAGGAAAGTGTTTATCATTTTAAAATGCAGTGTGGTTTAGTGGATGAAGCACTTGGAGTCAAAAATTCTAGTTCTGGGGCTGGGGATTTAGGTCAGTGGTAGAGCTAGGAGCTATGGGTTTGTGCATCAAACTTACTATATCTATATTCCACCTAAGCTCAGAAGAAGACAATTTTGAAGAGGAAATATGGGACGTTTATGAAAGTTCATTATGATATAAATAATATTTTGTGCATTGTTAATCCTTGAAAAGATCTATCCAATGAAAATATATCGAATTCTTCCTATGTACATCTCAGTAGCAAATCCTGTGTTAGTCTTTGTAAAAATGGCTCCTTACTTTTTGAGTGTTAGTGGGTAGATACAAATTACACATAACATGCAGTAAGGTTTATTGATGTCCATGGACATTGTGGGACAAAATACAGTTTTTCTTATAAGCAAAAGGAACTACAGACTAGAATAACACGCGGTGAAATTTGTAAATATGTATTATAAGCAGCATTTCAGGAAAATAGTTGCTGAAGGAATTTTCTAGTCAAAAAGGGATGCAGAAATGTGATTATACATAAACTTTTTTTGGCCCTCACTTCTACAGAGAAAAGCAATAGCAATTCAATGTGAGGTTAGTGAAAGTTTAGAGTGTGTTTTGTGCATGTTACTGTAAGGGTAACGCCACTCTTCACGTCCTTCCTGGTCATTCAAGATGTTCACCCGTTAGCCCACAGAGTACACCCTACCTCACCTGCTCCCCAACATTTTTGTCTTAGCTGACTAGGTCATTGTCCAGTTCCATTAATTCTAATTGTAAATCAAATACAAAGCTTCAAATTTTCTTTTGCTTTTTTGCCATAATAAAAACCGAAATACGTTTTTCTAGATAGACTGCAAACTAATCACGTGTTTATGTTATAACATAGAAGGGTAAAGTCTGAGGATGCCCGGGGTAAGCAACTGCCTAGGCATGGCCACTCTCGTGCACATGGCTCTCCTTGGCACCACGGCTACCCAGAAAGCTGTGCGAGCCCGGCTCCGTCAGCACGGTGGGCTGAGCCTCTCCATAAGCTGCTCCTGCTGCCACAAGGCTTTCAACGCACCCCTTCTGGGGTGAGAGGACCCAGACCCTGTGCAGTCTGCTGAGTGACTGCTGTTGCAGTGCTGTTTCTTGTTTCTCAATAAGAGGCCAGCTCTGGAGTCTAAAGCACACATGTTGATTTGTGTCTCTGGTTATGCATCAGGGTTAAGTTAATAATGACAATGGCCTCCATTTAAAATTCAAAGTTATATTTAGGATCCTCAAAGCATTTTAGCTTTGCCACTTAAAACCAATTTATGAAGCACCACTTTGGCTGCATTATTAAAGTGCAGAGGAAGCTATGTCACAGTAGTAAAAGTTATATTAAAGAAAAACTGAAATGTGTTTTAAATTTTTTTAAATTTTTTTTTAAGCCAGTCTTTAGGGTGACCTAAAAATTCAGTTGCTTTGTAAAATGTGTCTGCAGTTTTTTCACCAAAAATAAAAGTTGTCTGAAGCAGAAAAAAAAATTATAACCATTCTTTGGCTTCATGTATTATACATTTTAAAAGTATACATTAAACATCAACAGTGTAATCCTGTTATAATAAAACTTTTTAGCAATAAATGTATGAGTACTTCCTTGACCATTTCATAAAGCTGAATCCTCTATAATGAATAGTTATTAGGAAATACGATATAAAAATAATTTGCATATGAATTTTTAACAGTATTTACACAGTTTTTTCTAGCCGATACCTTCCCTGCATCCACCCAGGCAGAAAGGAAATATCTGGGAATTCGGAATCACCTTGGGTGGATGAGGGGCTGGATGAGGTCAGGGCAGAAAGACTTTATTACCTGGATGCTTTATGTATTTCTTGTTTATTTAATATGTAGGAATAGGATCCCAAGCAAAAATTGTAACATTCTTAGAAAATCAGAGACAAGTTGGAATAAAGAGCAGGTAATGTTTCTAGTCTGCTCTGATGGAAACTGTACCATGGCCCTGGTGAAAGTCCCCTGCCCTAGTGGTGGGTTGGTCTCTCCAAAACTTCTGCCTTTATATCTCCCACTAAGGGATGCCACAAAATGAATCCCTTCCGAACTTGCTTATGGCTACCTTCCTCCTTCTTAAATCTGCACAATGAGGCCAGGATATGGGGAGAAAATCCTGGATTAAAGCGAATATTTGGTGAAGAATGGTGGACAGCTTACTTCGATGTTCCAAGTCCAGAACTGTGGAAGTCATATAGTTAAACTTCAGTAACATTAACCAGCTCCTTCTATTCACAGGAAGTTCAAGCAATAAAAATGGCAAAATTGGTTTATCACAATCTGAAGACATTGAAGGTCAAGTAAGAGTGGAAATGGAACGTGTTCAACTGATAAAGCATCAAGAAACAAGTAGAAAGTTCAGGATCTTTCTTGCTGTTGGCAGCTGGCCATTTTCTCCTTTCCTTTGCTGGTCTATGCAGAGGGATTCTGAGTCAGAGACGATATGGTTTAACATTTGTTCAATAGCACAGTCTGTGATGATTTTATGGAAGAGGGGAAATGATAAGAAAAGAACACAAACCATCATTTAAATTCCAGGAGCCCGAAACCGCAAGTTTTCCTCAATGAATACCGAGAGTCTTTCTGCTTTCCCTAGTACAGAGTGGGCTGAGATTTCCTCCACGGCCAAGGTATCAGCTATTTTCCGGTGGGTACCTTTACTTTTCTCTTATAGAGTGATATTTTTTATAATCTAAGACAAAAATATCTAGACACAGTGCAGATTCGGTGAAAACTCAAGAGAATTGTGAAATGTAAATTGAGCAGTTGCCAGAACAGGAAGAAAAGAGGCACCCGTGAGGGATACCAGGTAGTTGGAAAAGCTACAGACTTTAATTCTTACACTAAGACTTAGAGTGTGGTCACAACAACAGAGACACAGAAAAGCCAAGCAACCTCCTCCAGGTTACACAGTACAGTGGCACAAATATAAAAGTGTGTCTATAATGATCCAGCAATAATAACCATTATTTTCTCAGAATAATCCATTCACTTTCAGTTCAAAGCTTTGAATAGCACATGAAAAATTAGAACCAATGTAAAAAAAAATGAAAATTATAAAAAGGATTATATATCTAGATGTTAATTCTAAAGAATTAATTAAAGAAGCAGGGTGCTGTAGGCCAAGACATAGATACGAATATATATTTTGATATAAACATATGGGCAAAGAGAAACAGATTATGATAATGGAGATTGACAGGTAGATAGACAGTGCTAATACCAAAGACAAGAATTTAAATTACAGAACTAAGCATTTAAACTGAATTTAAATTATAATTTCTGTTACAAAGAAAGTTATAAGGACTGAAACAAACTACCTGGAAGTCACATGACCTTTTTCATTAAACTTTTGAGAATTACCTGAGTTGTTAGTAGGACACTATTTAGAAGACATGATGTGAAATAAATCTAGGTGTAAAAATTGTAAGTATAAATAGGTCCATCCAACACAGCGTTTCCATGATTTCTGGAAAAGGACACATTTTAATAACTATAACTTTCTATCCCTTGAAGTCACACTCATTTCTACTTTCATTCTAGCAAAGTACATGAGACATAATATTTTCAATTTTATGCCTCAGAACACTTCTGATGTCTCCTGTGCACTGAATTCATCGTTATTCACTTAGCAGTGAATTTTGGTGAAAACACAGAGCATCATGTAATGATAACCCAAGATAAACATTGATATTAGAAGACTGTATATATCATTTCCACAGAGGGCGGAAGTATTTACATTCTTTCAGAATCACAGAGGACTGCAAAGAACTTTCTCAATTAAAAAGCAACAAAGAATCAGGTAATTTTATATTTATGTAAATGGCATAATGGCATGGTTTTCACTCCTGTAAAAGACGTTGTTACTAAATCTAAAGATGAATATTTAAACACAAAATTTGAGATTAACTTCAACTGTGTCTTCCTATGTCCAAGTAATTAGAATCAAAGTAAAGTATATATGAACTATCCTAGTCACTTTCCTTTTACTGGGACAAAATACCCAACACCCACAAGTTCCAGAAGTAAAGAGGTTGAGGATTTAGCTCAGTGGTAAAAGTGCTTGCCTAGCAAGCACAAGGCCCGAGTTCAATCTCCAGCATCCCCCACATGCACCAAAAAAAAAAAAGAGAGAAAAGAGAAAGGTTCCTTTTTGGTCAGTTTCAGTCCGCAGTAAACTGGCTCTAAGGCAGAAATGGCATGGTGGAAGGGCCTGGGGAGGAAAGCTCTTCCATCTGTGGAAGCCAGGAAGCAGAGAGCAAAGGGAGAAGCCAGATTGGAGAGTAATACATCCTTCCAATTCACACCCCTATTGACTCGCCTCTTCCAACCTGGCCAAGCTCTGAACATGAGACTTTTGGGGGACATTTCAGATCTAAACCATGACATAGTTCACTTCTGAGGCAAAGCACAGGCTTTTACATGCACACATACATACACACACACACACACACACACACACACACACACTCCCTCAGGTAGCCTCAGCTTGATGTAGCTGAAGTAGTATCTTTTCACTATCAACTCTGTAGTCGAGACACTATCGGTCAATGTTTTTGCATACACGGAATCTGCTCTCTGGTTTTTTTACTAATTTAAAAAAATCACCTTAGATTTTCTACCTAAATTTCTTTACATAATATATAACGAAGAGGCCTTATTTGACTAGACCTTACTCTCCCCGAGGGCAGATAGCCCCAATCTGTTGATTAGTTGAAAATGTGTAATCAGTAGGGCACAGGAGCTTGTGTCTGTAACCCGTGCTACTCAGGAAGCTGAGGCAGGAGGATTGCAAGCTCAAGGTTAGCTGGGCTGGGCTGGGTAGAGTGGTAGAGTGCTTGCCTAGTATTATACTAGGATAAATCCACAGTAACACACATACACACATACACATGCACACAAAGTCTAAGCAACTCTCCGTCTCTTAAATTCTAACTATCTTCTGCATCTTCCTTCTTCCTCTCAGCTGTTATAAATCGCTATGGATTGTTCCTTAGAAGCTACTTCATAGCTGCCAACTGAAATCTCAGTCGATTTTCTAACTTGCTACTTACTCTTTCTATTATGCCCTGTCTTGGACCCGGGAAATGTCCTCTTTTGTGCTGGTCTTTGACTACTCTTTCGAAGCATTAAATCAACAGTGAAGGCACATCCTGCCAAGATGACATCTGCTCTGTGTCGTGGAGGCTTCCTCAGAGCCTCTCAAGACAGTGCCCGTGACCGCTCGGAGTGCCAACTCTGGCCAGCGAGGGATCTCTCCATTGAAGGAACAAGTCAGAAAACATTGCTGAATACAGGAAATGATGAGTTGTTGGGCAAAGAAAACCTACTACAGTTAACAGAAAATCAAAATTACCAATAGAGGAGCTAAGAGAATATGTTAAAATCTCATTCCATCTATTGATCAATCAGAAATACTATCTTTTAATAATTAACAAAACATTAAACTTCAAAAGGTTTTAGTTCCATTTTGCCTTTTGTGTGTTCTAAGTTACTGATTATCAGCTCAAGAGTTTGAGGTTAAGGGTGCGAGCCTGGAACCCATGTAGTAAATTCACAGACAGTTGCCTAGTTAAATGACAGGTCAGACATCAAGGTATGTAGTAATATTCGTAAGGAACATTATGACTTATATTGAGTATCTTTAATCATAAATATCTTCAGATAAGCTTGTAAGGGTCATTGTGATTATTAAATCTAAATTATCCAGAGCAAGTTTTGCCCTTTGGCTCCCTTGTATGAAACTTTTCATTTACTATTTTGCTTGATGTTTCACCATATTTCTCTCTAATAAAGTCTTTGAGGGCGAACTAGAAGAGATGATGAAATTCAAACTAGTCCACACACACACACACACAAAAAAAAACACTCTGAAATATAGGTTTAAAAACAAACATGTTCCTGAAATGCTAGCCAATAGAGACAGAGTTTTTACTCTCCTCCTACAAATATGCAAAAGACAGCTTCACCTTTCCAAATTTCTGGGTGTATATCAATGTGACAGAGTTGATTAACTTATCCTGTTACGAGGTTTTCAATTACTTTTGCTACCAATGTGAAGTCACTACATTGGAATTATTTGCATTCACGGTATCTAATTCAAATTCAAGAATAACAGTATTAAAGTTTTAGTCAACAGCCCATGAAAGTGCACCTTTCCAAGTAGTGGTTCCTAATATTTTTAACATGCACTATACGTGCGATACGATATCCACAGGCTCTCAAACGCCCATATGCAAGCTCACACAAAGGCTCCCTTCCTGATCCCTATGGAATCCACCAAAATGCAAGAGAACAGCATCATTTGTTTTTCTAGCACTAGGGATGGAACCCAGGGCTTTATACACACTGGGCAAGCACTCAACCCCTGAGCTATCTCCCCAGCCAGCAACATTGTTATTGACTGACCTTAAATGTGTTCCAATCATTTTAACAAAATAAGCCATTCACAAATTTCCAAATTTTAATATTAAAAAAATTACTATAGCAACTGGCATAGCACTGAAAGCTTTAAAACACCTCCCAAAAGATTAATTTTTAAGTAAATTTAATAAGTAATTTAATTCCTTGATTTTTCCCTTAGGATGGAAATCATTTATTTTTGATATTCTGCATCTCTCCACTAAAGCATTTATAATCATCATTCTAGATCATTTCAAGATCTTTCAACTCAGTATTTGACTTGCAGATTTGTGTTCCAAAGCTATTGCACCACTTCCATTTTGTTGTCATTACACAGAAGAATGTCACTAGTCTGTGTGCAAATGAAAGTTTTCCTGTTGTTCTGTTGTTTGTCGTCCTTTCCTGTATTCTTCTGGGTTTCTTTCTCTATACCTCTAGGCCCATGAGTCACACTGGGTCCGCCCCTGCTTTCTGTCTGACACTCTCAGTAAACACAGTCCTGCCTGCTGTAACCCCCATCCCACCGCAAGCCCTGTCACGCCCCTGATGGATTCCAGTCCAAGGTTGCTGTTAGCAAACAAGAACCCCCCTCCTCTCTTTCCTCGGCAACTGCCAGGGCCCTTATCTTTCCAAGAATTCCCATAAACAAATCTACGGCAAAGCCAAAGCTATAGATTTCTCAAAAGTAGATAAACTCCACATTCCCAAGAACCACACTCCTGTAATGAATGCCTGCTTTGTTCACCTCCAGAAGGAGAGGGAGTTCCCCATGTTGCGTGTGTATCTCACTGTGTTGCCCCGAAGGAAGAGTCTTAGAGAAGGGGAAGAACACAGAAAAGCTCGCCATGGGCCTCTGCACCCTCTCTCCGACTTCGCCCCTCTCGGGCAGTCTCAGTAATGCCCACCCTGACACAACTGGGAAGTAAGGGAATTTTGCTCAAGGGGAATCAGGCCTCCCCATCCACCCTGCACCCCTTCCCCAAACATATCCTTCCAAGAATCTAATGTTTCCTTAAACTTTCCCCCTCCACCCTCATTTTACACACAAACACTCTGTCTCACACACACCCACAAATGCACACCCACACACACACGCACACATACATATACACATATCCTCCAAAATGACCTTGAAACCTTATTTACTTTTTCATTCATTCACATATCGAACTAAAATTTACGAGTCAGTCTGGTAGTGTTTAAGATGCTGGACACACAGTAGTTGTAAGAGAAAAATCCGAGTCTTCAGGAAGTTTGCATTTTAGGGAATGGTGACATGATAATAAGAGAATACAGACTCTTTGAGAATGTGATACACCAGGAAGAAACACAAAACAGGTCAGGGAGATGAGGGGCACTGGGCGTGAGGGCAATTACAACTTTAATACCCTGGGTTGGGGGGGGCCTCACCAACAAGGTAACATTTGAGGGGAAACAGGGGCAGGGGGCATTCATTTCTAGAGCAGAATCTTCTAGGAAAAGAGATAGCAAGCACAGAAGCTCTGAAGTAGAGCACACATGGTATATTTGTGCCATTAGACTAAGATGTAAATAACAGATAATGGCACAACACACACTGAACCAGCACAGGCACCTTCAGCCAAAGGGCACCAGGCATTACTCAGAGGAGGGAGAGGCAATCTAGCGGGGCATCGAGATCTGGCTGCACCTCCCAGCAGTGGCTTGCTTGGTGTACACCTCTGTCCAGCATTATTAGACTCTGATCACGTTTAAAAACTATGTGACTTATTTTTTAAAACTCTCTTAAGACATGTTTAGCATTCTACTTAGACTCAAGAATAGCCTATTCTGTTTTCGCCACTACACTAAATTCTATTTTGTGATGTTTGCATCTCCCCGATTCTCCTCTACCTCATACACAATGTCAGCCATTTCCATAGAATATCTAGGCTCAGGGACTTTGCACCTGAATCAGTCAGTCCTCATATACTGACTCACAAGGACTGTGACTCACCACTCTGGGCCTCCCTCGCTCTTATGAGGTGTTGGTGTCTGTGACTGGGCTTCAGGCTGACATGGTATTTCTGCTCCAGTGAGCAGGGACTGTGGATAAGGACATCTCCATGCTAGGCTAGAGGGCCTGGAGTCAGCTGGGCTTTTATTGTTGCTCTGTAAGTTCGAGCTCAGAAAGGCAAAAGAGCTTTTCCTACGCAGTTATTAGAGGCCACCCTGTACCCTCAGTCTGCCAACACCTCTCTCAGCACCTGGCGTGGCTGTGCTCTTGGTCCACCCAGCTGGAGCATCCATGAGACTTTATGAATTTTTTTGTACAACCTTTTTTAAAAAACAGTATCCTTTTAGATAAAATTGAGTCTAATGAGCTAATCATTCGAAGATTATTTTCACTTGCATGTAGGAAGCAAAGCACCATGGCCTATATTAACTCAGGTGTTTTAAATATATGTAAATATTAAAACTCCTTGTACAAAACATGCTCTGTACTAATGCTTTATAAGCATTGTAAGAAGTGTTTACCATAATGTTCAAGTAAGTTATGTCCTTTAAATTAACATTTTCATGTCATATTAAAATTTCAATTTATTTTAAATCAATCTTTAGTGCTTCGTTGGTAAAGGCCACATTGGGTTTGGGGCACATAGATTTATGAAATAAATTTACTTTCATCCCAGCATAAAGAACCCCAGAGCTAGAGCACTATCTATGAATCATCTGATGCTCAACAAGTCCCTTCAATTTACTGAGTCACAAGTTTCAGATTTTTAAAGTCGAACTAATCCAAGCATGACGTGATGTCGTGGCGTTAAGGAGTACACATACTGGCACCTTCTCTCAATGCCTGAGAATAAATGTTGTGCAGAGGAAATACTAATCTGAAATTGCCTCTGACAGCCTTCAAGGGATATTGAATAATCTAACAGAAATAAAATCTATACTAGGTATTTCTCACTCTGGAAGCTGCAGTTATCTTCATTACTTAACAGAAGCCACAATCTTGATAATGAGGCCTAAATACTTGCCTAAAGGACTCAGTTGCCAAGAGCGCTAATTTTAGGCAAGAGTGCTATAGGGTTTCCCGGGGAGATCTGAGAACTCGTTCTGATAAAGCCTGCCTTCTTTCATTAGTTTTCCCAGCATGATGGGCACCAGGGTCTGCAACCACACACATCTAGCTCAAGAAAGAGGAGTGCAAACTGGGACATCTTTCCCCCTCCAGACTCACCGTGTGACCGAGTTTACTGAGTCTTCCATGATGCAAAGCACCGGTCCAGGCACCGGAAGCAGCGAGGAAAGCTAGGCAGAAACTTGCCCAGCTACTTTGCCATCCACCACTAAACAAAGAAACACATAAATCCCGTAATTCCAGCACTCTGAGGGTGAGGCAAGAGGGTCACACACTCAAACCCAGTCTGGGCAACTCAGCAATTTAGTAAGGGCCTATCTCAAAATTTAAAGACAAACAAAAAACCGCTAGGGAAGAGTTCAATGAGGAGGCCCTGGGTTCAATCCCCAGTACCGGGAAGAAAATAAAAACAAAAACAAGAAAAAGAAACAGAAGTCAGAAGTTAGGCAGCAGCTAAACTCTCCACAAACGTATGAGAATGTGTTTCTCAGCTCAAAGAAGGGGGAGGAGCTGGGGAAGAAAGAAACCACTAACAAGATAGCAATCTTACTGGATTTTTAAAAACCGGCAAAACTAGAACTGGGGGATGAAGGGTGGGAGATACGGGGGCAAGAGACAGGCACAGACTTTTCTGACTACAGAAAAACTGCTGTTTTTACCGCCAAACCGATCTTCCTAGTCTCCAATCAATCCCCTTTGCTTACGTAGGACCTTTCACTACTTCATTACTAGTCTTTAACCTTTTTCACAAGTTTCCTAAACTCATCGTGATTCCAGGATTTGGATGTCCACACTCAACCTCTGCTGTTCAAGTAGAGTTCGATTTAACATTCTATTCTTGGCGATGATATTATTAGAATTTTAACAAGTCTTGTTTATTGAAGCCTTAAGTGCTAGGCGCTGCCCAGCCTCACACAGATTTTTTGATTTAATTCGCACAACAGCGCGACGTGTCGGCTTCTACTAACTCCACTTAACAGATCTGGAGAACGGGGCTTGGAGTGGCTTGTCCAGCCTGCACGGCCAGCTCGTCTTGCAGAGGGGATCTGATGTCGCAAAGGTGCGGTCCGTGACAGCGGATTTGTAAATCTCATCCAAAGAGTACGTGTTTCCCTTCACACCTAGACTGTTTTCTCCTAGCCGTGTCCAGCCTTCAAAGGGCCAGAGAACTGTCCGTCTTGGCCTCCTGCGAGGCTCCTCAGAACGCGGCAAACCTGCTGGGAGCGAGGCCGGGTCCTGGGGACAAGCGGAGAGGCCCCCCGGGGCGGCTGCCCGCAATCCCGGCCCCGCCCGGCCCTCCCCAGGGCGGGCCGCGTGTTCCCCGCGCCACCTGCGCTCCGGCCCGACGCCCTTTCGCCCGGCCCCGGGCCTCGCCCCAGCAGGGGCCGGCGGGCGGGTCGCTGGCGGGCCGCAGGGAGCCGGGCGCCCTCGGGCGGGGGCCGGCGGGGGCCGGCGGGAGGAGGCGGCGGCGGCGCGGGGCCTCCGGCGGGCGGGGCGTCGCCAGCCCAGGTGCGCGCGCGGCCTGCGCCTCCCCGCGGAGCGCTCGGGCCGCCGGCTGCGTCTTCCCGCGGCGGCCACGCCTGGGACCGCGCCCCTGGGAGAGGCGGCCCTCGGGCGGGAGCGAGGCCGCGCGCCGGGAGCCGGTGGAGCGGGCGGCGGCCGGGGCGAGGGCGCGATGGCGCGGAGCCCGGGGCGCCCGAGCGCGCCGCTGCTGCTGCTGCTGCTGCTGGTGAGTGCGCGGGCGGCGGGGACCCGGCCCGGCTCGGGGCCGCTCGGCTGGGCGGGCGGGCGGGGCGGCCGCGACCTGCCGGCCCGCTCCGGTTTTCCTCTCCACCCTCCGGCCCGGTGTCCTTGGCCGACTGACCTGAGTGTCGTGAGGCCGGGCGGGGACGCCTCGGCTGCGGTCGGGGGTCCGTTTGGAGCCTTTCCGCGCGGGGAAGCCGGAGGCTGTGGGGAGCCACGCCAGCGCCTTCTTCCAGGTTCCCCGAAGTTCCCTGCAGTTTCCCGGGTTCTCCAGCCCTGCACGCCCGCCGGGAGAACCAGGAAAGTACCTGCGTTCTTGGAGCGCGAAACGAGCGCTAGAAAGAGTTTCCTGAGACCTGGCCTTACAGAGCTTTTTATTTTCCTTTGATAAAGGTGCATTACTGTTAAGGAAATCAGTTTTTACTTTAAAGCTCACAAAGTCGGGTTTTAGAAACAGTTTCCTAGTATTAAAGGAGGTAAGCCTGTAATCGTTTCAGGACTTTTCATTTGAAACGCTACAGAAAATGGAAGTGTAGAACGGCCGTGGGGATTTGAGAGGTTACCGAAAGAGCTTTTCGACCCCAGTTTGCTACTTTTGGTATTCAAAAGGATTTTACACAGTTGCTTTTCTGTTTGTTAAAGGAATCGCACATAATTAAGAAGTATATCCGGCTGAAGCGTTTGTTAAATGGGTTTTGATAAAGCCACAGGTCCAGGGCCGATATAGGTGTGGCCTCCCCTAGCTAGCACCTTCACAGATATTTCTCAGAGATGAGATACAAAAATCATACTCAGTTTCCTTGTATATTTATTAAAACTAAAAATGCAAGTAGCACTCTATTAAAACAGTTCTGACTTTGAAAAGATGAGTTTCTTTCCATTCTGGAGTTGTGGTGAAGGAAGAAGAAAAAGGTGTGTGTGTGTGTGTGTGTGTGTGTGTGTGTGTGTGTGAGAGAGAGTGAGAGAGAGAGAGATCTCCATACAAATAGGTTTTTTAAGGCAAAATAGAAATAGACTGCTCCTTTTAAAAGTGATGAGTCAACTGGACAGGAAGAAAATTCTTGGACTAGTCTAGGTATTTTTGTAATATTTTTTGTGATAGAAATTGGAGGTTTTTTGGTTGTTTTGTTTGTCAAAGAATAGGAGATTTTTCAGCATTTTGCTTCCAGTGTGTTCGAAGTTAGAAGTACAGTGTTTTGATAAAGAATAGGAAGCAACGGGTCCTTTATAAGACTGGAAGTCTTAGTCTATTGGGCCAAAGTTCAGGTTGCAAACAACAGTATTTCTCTAACAAGCTGAAGTAATGAGATTTATTTCAGGACATTCATTTGACTGCATAAGTGTAGGAAGGTTAATGAAACCAGCTCCAGTTTGAGTTCAGTCATACTTCAGAGCCGCAGAAGGGAACCCAGTTAGTGAGCCGCTGCCTCTCCAGTGTCTGGAACTGCTGCTTCCACCTTCCAGAAGCTGCAGTGGTCAAGATGGTGTGTTTCCTGCCAGCTCCATCCTGCTGTCACACCTGATCAAATGTGTAACCCCGTCGAAGCCTGTGCCTTGCCTCTGGCAGCGGTAAATCTAGAGACTGACACTAGAGCCAAAATAAGACTGCAAAAACCAACTGTGTCTACATCCTGGCACTCCAGCAAAAACAGACACACACAGCTTCCGCGTCACGTCATTCTTGCAAATATCATGTAAATAGAGAAGCATCTCGAATTCAAAAATCCTAAGTGCTCCACCCGCAAGTGCTCCGCCCGCAAAAAAAGCTTTTTGGACAGCATGTGGGGGCTCAAAAAGTTTTGGATTTCAGATTTGGGCTTTTCAGTTTAGATATGCTTGATCCATAAAGTCTAGGGAAATACTCCAAAATCAAAAAAATCCTGAAACACTTCTCATCCTAAGCATATCAGAAAAGGGATGCCCGGCCTGCACGGACCTAACCCAAATCTCACCGAGAACTGGGCCTGCGAAGGAGAATCTTCAGCTTTGTATGTGGTTTTTCGGCTTCCTCTGAGGTACACGGAGGCACGTCAGAGGGTAATAGTTGGTGTCACCCCACTACTGTCACACAGTCATTCAGGCCAACTCTATCAAAATGGGGAAAAGGATTTTCTGAATAACACTTGAGAATCTTTCCTCTTCAAGCAGTCTTTATCTGGGATCCCTCGACTTTCAAGTTACCCACGGACAGAATTCAGGGAGTCCCCAGAAATGCAGGGGAGTAATTGAATATATATTCCCACTAACCTCCAACTGAAATTTAGCGTTTCTTTAAATTATAAGGATGACGGTGTAGTAGCTTTGGCAAGATCTATGACTTTGTCACAGTGGAATTCACAAATGTTTCAACATACTAGAGTTATTTCAAAATAGCATTTATTCTGAATGTCACTAATAGCTTTTACTAGATTTTTTAATTTAATCACAAATTTTTAATTTTTTAAAACTCTGCAACTATTTCGATGTAGGTGGGCTTATTCATAATGCAGTATGTTTTATAAAGCTTCACGTATTATTCTGAAAAGGGGTTTGTAGGCTTCAGCAGGTGGTCGGGAGGGTGATTCTCTGATGGTTGCCTGAGTATTACACTTGTCCTTCACAAACAAGCTCACCGTCCTGGGTTCTCAGGCAGCCTGTGGCTCTGCAGGGAGGCATATTTGGTCTCAGTTTACTAGAACTGCTCTAGCAGGGTTCAGAATCTGGGGAGCTGAAAGCAACAGAAGTTCACTGTCTCACAGTTCTGGAAGCCAGAGAGCACAGTGAAGTACTGGCAGAGCCCCGTTGCCCCTGAAATCTGTGGGTTTCCCTCCTCACCTCTTCTGTTTGGTGTTTCGTCAGCAGCCTTTGGCTTTCTTTCCTTAGAGACGTACCATGCCAGTATTCCGTCTTCACGTAGAGGTCTCTTTTGTCCCTTTCTGTCATTTCCCTCCATGCGTGTCTGTGTCCAAATTTCCTATTTTTATCAGCGCACCAGTCGTATTGACTGTAGGCCCCACCTGAGACACTTACCTGAGTTAAGTCTGCGCAGACGCAGTTTCCGAATAAGGTCATACTTGAGGATCCTCGTGGTTAGGACTTCAGTATGTCTTACTTTTAGAGGACATATTTTACCCTTAACAAGTAGATTCCACTATCTCTAAGTTACCAGTAACATCAGAGATATGCTTGACATTCTGATGTACAACTTAGATACACAGATTTAATTAAGACTAAGTACGTTGATGTGGATTTAATATCACTTAAAACAGTAAGAGTAAGTACCACATAAACTGTATGGTAAATATTGAAGCCAGTAAGAATAGCCAGTTATCCAGGAATTTTAGAATCTTTGCATTTGCTTTTGTCCTAAAAATTAGTAGTTAATGGAAAAATGACAATTCTTAACAAGATTTGTTTGATTGTGAACTTAAAGCAAAATACTTTACAAAAAAATGAGTATTTGTTGGTCTGAAGTCTACATTAGAAATACCTAATGAGCTAAATTAAAATCTGTAAGGCTGAAATCCATAAATATGTACTGAGAGAAACTTTCCAGTTGACCTAACTAGCAGACAGGTGGAAGGGTGAGAGTAACTGGCCTAAATTTTGCAGAATAGCTTATTTGTGAATAAAGCATACTAATATTTGTATATAAAGAATAACACCCTGAGTAGGAATTGGTATTTTTGAAAATTGCCAAATTGGAATAAAAATTAGAAACCTTAATTGAAATCGTAAATGAGCTTTAGGTCTGTTTATTTTTCATCATAGTTTTTTTGTTGTTGTTTACATTTTCTTTATTTCAATGTACCACAAATTTCAACAGCTTTGATAGCACTTTTCATCATCTGTGTATAACAGAATACTGTTTTTTCAGTTTTGTTTATTTTAAAGTATCGGAAGTACACCTCATAAGATATTGAAATTTTTTTATTTCAAATCACAAGTAAAATTTACTGAACTTGTATTATATGTGAAGCTTGATGATCAATGTAAAGTTGGAACACCAGGATTTATACCATTATGTAATGGAAAGATGAGAAATGACCACAAAAGAAACTTAAGTACATATGACCACTATTTAGTGAATCCCTGCTTGATGCTAGGCAATGTGCTAGATTACAAAAAAGCCAGACATGTTCCACCTCCGGGTACTTACAGTCTAGTAAATGGTACAACAGGGAAATGGCTAACTTCTTGATGAGTAATGAAGAATAATGATAAAGAAACACACAGGAGATGACATAAAGAGAATAAGGAAGGATGTTCTGGGTTGAAAGAAGAACATATGCAAAGGCCTGAAGACAAGAATGCCTGGTTCTTTGGAGGAACTGGAAAAGTCCATTGTTGCTTTAACATAGAATATGAGACAGAAAAAGATATAGATGAGTCTTTGACCTTCAAGCTAACAGAAGCGAAAAAAGGCTATTGCCAGGTGAGTGTTTTTAGGGAAGTTTTCAAATTGCTAAGTAAATGAAAAGATCCTTTTTGGCTGAAATGGTCAGGAAACAGTCGAGAAAGAGTAGCTAGGATTTGGCTGGTTGAGAACAAACAAACAAAAGACTGGTTTAAAAAAGGAAGAAGGAGGCGTTCAGGACTTGTCTGCTGTCATCAGTCAGGCAGAAAAGCCCAGAGACTGTGCAGCCTGTGGGAGTGGGGGTTGGTTTGGAAGCAAGAGGAGTGGGAGGCTTTTTGATTGTCAGATGCCTCCTACTTTGTTCCCAAAGTCTGGAGATACTAAACCTTCGAGAAGACTTGGCCACTTAGGAAGGATTTTCCTCTCTAAAATGCCAGTAGCACCCGTATTGAGAAATAGAAATAGATATAAGAGGATCTGATTTGGGCATTTTGAGTGATTTCTGCCCATGTAGGACCTGCCTCCGCCCATCTGGCTCATGGCCATTACGCTGCTACTGGTCCCCATTACTGTACATCTCCCCTGGCTTATTAATTACTTCAGTCTTCTGACTGTCTCTTGCCTTTATATTTGCAGAATTGCCAGATCTTTGGAGGCAGTACTAACAGATTATCTATACAGAAACGGGCAGTGACACTTGCTCCTTGTAAAATCAGTGAGGATCTTAGCACACCTGTACTTATTTTCTTCTTGCAACCATCATTTACAGTCTGGGTGCCAAACTGCTCTACCTGTTCTTCATCCTCGTGTCTCCTGTTCAGGCACATGCTGTCTCTGATCTGCACAAACATATTCTGCCCCTTCTCCAAGGCCAAGCCCACTGCTGCATCCTCCCCATCTGCAGAAACTTAAGTCCTGCCTTTCCTGAGCCACCAAGAACTATTTTCATGGGTATTTCTATGGTTATGGTTACCTCCCTCATATTATAGTACTTATAGCAGTAACCCTCTCTTCTGTGGTTTTCCTTTCTGCAGTTACTAAAACACAAAGAAATAATCCATAAGTTTTAAATAACTTTTATTTACATATATCGTTATTTTATTATTAGCTACTGCTCTGTTTATTGTTATTGTTGGTAATCTTTTATTGTGCCTAAATTATAAATTCAACTTTATTATTGCTATATATGTAGGAAAAAAACATAGTTCATACACAATTCAATACTATCTGAAGTTTTGGGCAGCTCTGCTGGGAACAATTGAGGGGAAGATCAGAGGGAGAAGTGCATTGAAGGACTCCGAGTCCGCGATGAAATTTGGATACAGGGGTGACTGAGGAGCTCAGATGCCAGGTCCCAGCTACTCTGTATTTTTATTAGCTATGTGACACAAGTACAATCTCAGGAAAACATGTAGGCTGATCATTAATTTCTGAGTGAATATGCTGTTATCTGTAAGCATTAGTAACTTCAAAAACAACATGTAACCTCGTAGTTAATAAGAAACATGTACATATAGCACATAGCTTCTAGTGAATGAGGTACCTATTTCAACACAGCCTGTAAAAAACCGGTAACTCCTGGAACAATACATGAAAGAATCCTTGTGTGCAGGACATCTCCTCAGTCGACCAAGTTTGCCAAGTCAGCCAGGTGTGCGATTCCCGGAGTCCTGGCTCTGTGCAGCCAGGTCTCCAGCACATCCCTGGGGATCTTCTAATATTCCCCCTTAGACAAGGCAGAGCTGCTGTATACTTTTTTCTTCTCTGGTAAACGATGCTTTGTTAGATCAAGATCTGTGTATCAGGTTTCTGCAAACCAGCTAAATGCCTTGCTCTTTAAACACATGAGTTGAAGTATCTTTCTGTGTTTGAAAAGCTAAAATAATAATCTGAATTTCATTTGTTTAGGATTAATTTTTAATGCCCAGATAGGTTGGCTAGCACATTTTGTTTGACGTTCTTACCTGCACCAATCACTAATCGTGCCTCTGCTGTCTCTAGGTGAAGCAGGCAGACTGTACTCCAACATCCCAGCCCTTAAACAGTGGGGGCAAGAGCAGTGCAGGGAAGAGACTGACATTTTTGAGCATGTCCTGTGTGCCAGGCACTGGATTTAGCGAGTGTTAATACTGGGTGAAGCCGAATAGAACCGAGTTTGCCTGACACCAGCCCCTGTCTGGCAGTCCGGGGCTCTCTCATTCAGAACTTCTGGAAGTTCTGAATGTGTATTAGTGTATTAGTTAGGTTTATTTGAAAGTTAGAATCATTTAGAAAAGAAAAAAAGAATTGTAAATCGCGATTTACTTACTTGTATAGACCTCATCCTAGAAAAGTATTCACTTACCTTTCTGAAGCCCTTGAGATGGTCTGTATCGCTCATCCTCTTCTCAGGAGTTGTTGGTCTGTTTCTAATGGTCCCTCAGGTTTGCCTTCCTGGCAGACTAGTGCCACCTAATGGTAAAAAACAACGGTCTCCTGCTCTTGGTTTTCTTGAACTTCTCTGTGGGAGGAAAAAAAAATCCATTTTGTTTCATTTCTTACTGTAATTTTCATGAACGCTTTACAGGAAAAAAAAGAAATGACCCACAATTTTTGTCCATCAAGTTATGTGAAATGCGCGAAATGTATTACACAGATGTATTTATCTCTTGCCTGATTCCAAAAGCATTATGTGGCTGTTACGGAAAGCACATACCAATAAAATGGTAAAATATTTCAAAAATGATAAATGCTCAGGACCAGTAAAACTTAGAGTAGAAAAGAACTATGAACCAGATGGAAACACCACTTAAGGCAATCCTGTGGCAGTGGATTAATACTTGTAAAGTAAAATAATCTTCTTGTGATGGGACTCAGAGCTCCTGAATTTCTGACTTAGAATACTTCTTTTCACACTTCTCTCTGTCATGAAGGGCCCATTACCAGCTCATAAATCACGTGTACCCTCCTCTTCCCTTTCCCTTACTAGTCAGTGATTTTGCACAGTGGCTTTCGAAAGTGCCTTTCCAACAGCAGGAGTATTGGTGCTACCCGGAAACTTGTTAGAAATACCAATTCCTGGGCCTGGCCCAGACCTACCACGCCAACGACCCCAGGGTGGACCCAGCAGTCTGTGTTGTGACAGGTAATCCCTAAGCTGTGCCAGTGTGAGAAGCACTTCTAACATTTCCATTAGAAAATAATTGGGAGCAGAAAAACTAAATAACTAAATATTGACAGGTAGTCTAACTACTTGTTCGCAACTCTGATCTTTTAAAAAAAAAAAGATTTAGGGGCCAAGGGAATTGACACTGAATAACATGATGTTGACTATTCTGGGCCTTCAGTTAATTTGCCTGTACCAAGAGGGAAAATTGGAGCTGTCCATGATTACACACAACTTTACTGGAAATAAGGATTTGCAGCATGACCTAACAAGTTGAGTGTAGCACACCATTGGTAAATCTCCATGTTTTAGAATTCTCCGAGTCAATAAAATGACACCAGAGAAAGGTCTTCCTCATTGGCACTAACCTCAGTGTGACTCACTAAAAGCATATTCATTACACTGAGGTTACCCTAGACATCTGAAGAGCAGGCGAGATTGCAATAAATCACACACTTTTGCTAGTCAGATGTATTCACATTCGAAAGTTCAAATTCAGAGTTCTTAAAGAATGCAGAGTTCTACTTTGTTGAGAAATGAAATTGTATATTTGAATCAAATGTTGAGCGAGACTCTATAGGAATATATAAATGTCTGGCTCATTTATATGTTGCACCTTGAGACAGGACTTTGAAATAAGTTATGGCGTCTAGCTATAAAATTAAGTTTTATAAAGACCAATTTTCTACCCCCCACACACAAAAACACAAAGAAGAGGATTAAGAGGAAGAAAATATGGTGGCTGAAATTCTAAGGTAAACTTGATCTACTTCAGATTTATTTGAGTAGCTACCAGAATCACTGAGACACCCCTACTATAGGAGGTCACCTGAACTCTCCAGAACATGTGAGATGCTGGGACTCTCGAGATCCTGCCAAAACCTTTCTTGTGACTACAGAGCTCTTAAAGCCCCTATCTTGCCATAGAAAAATTGGGGGTGTATGAGCAGAGGAAATAAACAAGGGGTACCCATTCCCTTTATCTTGTTTTAGCTCCTTTCGATTTCTTCAGCCAAATTTGGAATCATTTTAAGAATGAATTGATAATGAACCAAGGGCCTTCAGGGCAGAGTCTGCTTTGGCCTTCTCTACAGTAAAAAGGAGAAACAAAGCATTGTAGGACATTCTACCTGCTGAGAGGTTGATGAGAAAAGGGCATGATCCAGGGGTCATAATGGCCCTGGAGTGGCCTGAGTTTAAAGAACAACCAGCATTTGCTAGGTCATTGCTGTTTGAGACCAGAAGCTTGCCCCTTGAACACACTGCTTACCTTCTCTCGAAAGTTATTTCTGGTTGGATGGAAATAACAAAATATGCTAATGCCTAGAAGATGAAACAGGAGGATTTTGAATTACTTTGCATCCCTCTACATTACACCTTCAGTAAAATACACATTAGCCCAAAATTAAAGTGGAAGGGGCCGCCGCACCATGGAATGGTAGAACCTCAGCAGGCAGGAAGCTGTGAGATGCTCTACTTTGGGTCAGGAGGACTTCAGAAAGAGGACCCAGGCCAGAGGGAGCTGCCCTTCTCTGACTCAGGAGTCCTGGATTCTCCTTGGTAAAGAAACTCATGAAAGTGACTTCAGAACAGGAAGTCCTGTCTCAAAGTGCTGACCTGTGTTTTGCAATAATATGTGTGTGACCTTCCTTTGTCCCTCTGCCAAAAAAGAAAAAGAAAAACACTTGTTTTGTTTTGTCAGTTACCATGAAGGTCAATTTTTGCAAGACCTAACAGTAGAAACTTAAAAAAATTTTTTTTTACCAATTGGAGAAGTGTTTGAAGGGCATTACTGGTTCACCTAAAAACTTTTTTTGGATACAGAAACTAGAAGCCTCTTTTTTGTTTTCAAGCAAGTCACATACGACATATTTCTGTCACCAGGTTCCTTGTGAGAAAAGAAAAGAATCACTGGGGTTACTGATGTTGTAGTCATCTCATCCTTCCAGCACATGCAGCCATCAGCCGCAGAATTTTGCTGTTTGACAACAGATGATGCTTTGTGCGTTGCCGGGCATTCAGCAGCCTCTCCGGTCATGCCCCCACCCCTGATTTAATGACTCTCCTTGACGTAATCAAATACTCTCAGTGGTGGGAGGAAGGAGAGGAGATGGCAGGGTACAATTGCACCCATTTGAGCACCACTGGTCTAAATTAAAATGTGTTCTGGGAGATACAGAATCCTAAGGAAACAAATCTAAATTACTTGCTTTTGAAAGGAGAAGGTAGGATTAACTCTTCAAAGAAGCATAGTGTTCTACAATTGACAAACTATTATAATAATTCTTGTGGGGTTTTGTACCCTAAGCGTGGAGCAGATATTTCGGTCCATCGGGTCTCACTGTCTGAAAATAGGCTGTTGCAGTAACTGCCATAAAAATGCAAATAGCAGAACTGTATTGCCACGGTTCCAAGACACTCTCAAATTTAAAAGGTACATCCATTTTTTAACTTTTTTTGTAACATACATACAGAACAGTGCACATATAACAAGTGTGCTGACTCCGCACAATCTGAAAACAAGGTGTCACCAGCAATCCGATCAAGACAGATGGCCGGCACCGTGCAGCCTCCTCGTCCTCCTTAAGTCTCTACCCACCCCAGAGGTTGCCAGTGTCCTGACTGTGGACAACATAAATTAGCTGTGTCTATTTGACACTGGCTCCTAAGACACAATAGTTTATTATTTTTGAGACAAAAAAGAAATATTACATTAAGATGTACGAGACCTTTTCAATGCATCCGAGCCCCATAACTAAAACCCACTGATCGCCCCAGCACTTATATCTCTATCTGTAACTTCTTTTCTGAGCTCCAGACTCATCCAGTAGGTCGTTCACATAAAACACAAAAGTAACCCTGGCCTCCCATCTCACCCCTTCTCTGAATGCCACCCCCCCAACGTGGCCCCTAGCTTATTCTGCTCCACTTTTTCTCATCACAGTTAACAATGCCTTCACTTACCCAGTAATCAGGTCAAAATTCTAAAGGTCATCTTGACTACTCTTTCCCTCATTCAATTCATCTAGAGGCGCTATTGTCTCTGCCTTCCAAATACTAAAGGTACCCTCTGGCTACCATTTGTACTGCAGTCACCAGGGTCCAAGCTGGTATTTGCTGTCTGGACTCCTGCATGGCTGCCACCTGACCTGCATCATTTGTTCTTGCCTCCTTGGGTCCATTCTCCATATAGCAGCCAGAATGAGCACTTTCAAATATGAATTTGTTTGTACCATTCCAAGCTTCTAAACTTTATAGCTTGCAGTGGCTTCCTCTTGGAGTAAAATCCAAAGTCTTCTCTATGACCAGGAACTAGCCTGTCCCTCTAGTGGTGTCCTCCCTCATTCACTCCCCTCCAGCAATACCAACCATGCCCACTGCAGTGCCATTCACAGCACACAGCCAGCTCCTCCTTTGCAGGGCTCTGCCTGACTTGCTTCCTAACTCCCTTTGGGTCTCTCTGGGCAGAAGTAACCCCTGCTGAGTCTTCCACACTCCTGTAGCACTCTGCCCTCCTGGCCCTGTTGTAATTTCCTGTATTATTCTTATCACAACCTGCTTCTGTCTGTCTCCCCAGCATGTAAGAACCCAGAGGCGTTAGAACATTCTGCTGTTACTTAGCATATTGTAGGAGCACAGTGATTTGAGGATACGAAAAAGTCTAAATTTCAAAAATGTTTCATACAAGACTTAGAGCTGAGGGAATGCTGTCGTAAGTTCTATTTACTGAGTGCCAGGCACTGAAAGAGTTACGTTTCCTGTATTATTTCTTTAAAAATGCTGCAAAATGAGTGTATTGGTTGGGCCACTTTCTGATGCAAGTCACAGGGCTGGGAGTGCAGCTCAGTTCTAGGGTATTGCCTGGCATGCACAAGGTGCTGGGTTTGATTCCAGCCATGCCACCAAAATCGCAGGTGCAGTACCCAGTTACAAGTAGATTAAGCAAAGTATCTTGAATACCACACACAAAAAGGTCTAAAAATATAGTGCCTGTAATGTTTGGCCAGTTCTCTACCATCAAAGACGTTGTCATTTCAGTTTGGCTTCTCTACCGTATTAGCAGCTTTCCCTTCCTGGTTAGAAGATGGCAGTCACCATTCCGCCTGCCACATCCTTTCTCAGTAATCTCAGAGGCACTTAGACAGGGAAGCCATGTGCCTGCTTTTTTATCAGTGATGATTAGCTTTTGCAGACTCTCCTGCTTCTGTACTGGTCAAAATGCACATTTTTGCCTAAATCAGCCACTGTCAGAGCGAGAACAGCGACCGTGCAGGCCCAGGAGCTGGGCAGGCTGCCCCGTGTGCCTGAACAAAACGGGCTTCTGTGAACAGTAGCGATAAGAGCATGTGGCAGTTAGCTAGACAACTGGAGATGTCTGTCACCGTGTATATTACTGCCAGAATCTCGGGGTTACAGATGAGGGGACTCGGACTCAAGAGACTTATCTGGCAGAATCAAGATTTAAATCTAGATACGACCATTTTCAAAGCCACATGCTTTCCTCCAGGTGATACTACTTCTCAGAAATAAAGCAGAGTATCTAATAGTAACAACAAAGTCAAAAACTCCTATCCCAGCCAGGGATGGTGGCGCATACCTGTAATTCCAGCACTCAGGAGACTGAGGCAGGAGGATCACCCCGAGTTCAAGGCCAGCCTGGGCTACATAGTGAGTTTAAGGTCAGCCTGAAATACATAACAAGACCCTGTCTCAAAAAAAAAAATCTGGTCTGGACAAATGGCTGAGGAGCTAGAAACAGTTTTATATGTGTGATATTCCTGTCCCCAAGCCTTGGGTTTTATACGCCATTCTTCAATCCAAAAAACCAGGGCTCCTTGGAGAAACGACTGATTCTTAGGCCAGAACAGGAGAAATACAAGATGACCCTGGCACATAACATCATACTAGAAAGTAAGAAGTGTTCAAAAACAAAAAAAAGGGAACGTGCAAAGGACATAGAATCCAACCAGTGCAATCTGCCAGGAGCCAAAACTGAAAGCATTTGAAGAACAAAATAGTATTGGGTTGTAAGCCACAGAATAAAATAAGTACATAGGAACCCGTATGGAGAGAAGTGATTGAATAAATAAAGGAAGGGAAAGACAAATTTTTCTTTCCAAAGAATTCCAAATATGCATAGATGTCCCTCACAGGAGATGGAACCTCACTGTTTTCTTCTCTCTACCCTGAGGACGCACTACACTGAGTGACTTACTTACAAAGACTAGAGCGGGGGAGAAGAAAGTACTAGCTTTGCCAGGGAGAAACTTTGCATATATTTTCCCAAGTGCACTGATTAAATGTTGTCAGTCTCTTAATTCTGACCTAGAGATTTAAGACGTTAACATAAGGGGAAAATGGATAAGGAAACTCTTGATTCTATATTTGCACCGTTTTTGTAAATTTAAAATTATTCCTGTATTTAAAATTAGATTTAAATTATTCCTTAATGAAAAGGAAATGTGTGCCAGATAATTGTTGAAACTGGATGTAGGCTAAGAAGTGTTCATTATCCTCTTCACTCTGCCTTTAGACACTTTCTTCATGTTAAAATTCTTTAAATTTTTTTGCGTGTGTGTGTGCTGGGGATTGAACTTGGGGCCTTGTGCTTGCTAGGCAAGTGCTTTATCACTTGAACTGAATCCCCAACCCCTAAATTTTTTTAAAAAACAAGTAAATTAATAAAATGAAATGAGTCTTCTGCCTTCAAGGTATTAGCAATAGAGAGTGAGAGAATTTCTTGTGCTGCCCGCTGGGATGACAATGAATACGGCACACTTTGTTTCCGTAGTTAAATGAGCAATGGATGCTTCATATCATGCTCTGCAGTCTTGCTACTCCATATGTGATCCATGAATCCCTAAGTTGTTATCATCTGAGAGTGTGTTAGAAATGTAGAGTGTAAGGCTGAACTCCAGACCTACTGACCTGGAATCTCCATTTCTAACATCTCCATTGAACAGAATACACATCAAAGTGTAAAAAGCACTGTAAGTGTGTGATTTTTCTATATTTTTGAGCAGATAACATCTAGAAAATAAATGCTAGTAAAGTCAGTGAAGATGCTCATATGATGAGTTTACTTTGTCTAGAGGACTATAAACTGCTCTCTTTACCTGTCTCTTAGTAAAAAGTGTGATATGTGGTCAGAATAATAGAATTCACTTAAGATAACATGCGATTATTATACCCTTTCGCTTGGACCACTAAGATTCCAGGGACAAATAATAGCAGTAAAAATTCGTATAATATGGCTTGTACCAAAGAGACAAGAGTCATGGTTAGGTCAGATAAGAAATATTAGTTTTAAAAATATTCTCTGGTGATTTTTCTGAGGGATCCTGCACCGGGGACGGCCCTTCCTTGTGACCGTTTCCACTAGAGAAACACAGACAACCATGGTGTATTCCAGCCTGGCTTTCAATGTTTTATAACACGCCACCCTGGAAAATACATGATTTTAGTGAGCACAACTTTGGTGAGAGACATTGCCGGTCATTGCTAGGTGGGTACTACAGAAAAAAAGAGGAAAGAAATAATATATCTGACCATAACGTTGAAAATTAGCCGTGGTGGTTCTTCTCTGAGGGATCCCCCAGAGGCTGGACGTCCATCGTGACCTAGAGTTTCTGTTTAGAAGGGGGAGACAAGAACATGTACTGACGAGGAAAAAAAGATGCTGGAGAGTCCACGGGGAAAACAGGTCCCAGAGGAAGTTTTTAAGAACATGTAAAGGATGTGAATGAGACCTTGAAATTTTAGAGAAAGCCACGACACTCCAACCAGTCTTAGTGGATCCATGTCACTGACATGCAAATGGGAAAAGGCAAACAAGACAAAATCCAAATCAAAGATTCTGATGAGTTATACAGAAATGGATGGTGGTAAAACGAAGGCAATAAATACAGATAATTATTTCAACTTGGGGTTATGTAAGGGAGGGATATGGAGCAGTAGATTAAGTGTCAGCAGAAACAAGGGAAGGGTCTGTCTATTTCAGATAGAAAGGATTTGAATATGTTTGGTTAGCCAGAGGGAAGGAAAAAAACATGTTTGATTAGCTAATGGAGAAGAAAGATGAAAGGTTAATGAAAGGACCAAAGTCCTAGAAAAGATAAATGTGGGAGAACAAACAGAAGAGTTGAAATAGGTAACCTTGGAGAGGAGTCAGAACCAGAACTCTCCTCCCTGGGGAAAGGCAAGGAGAAGATGGCTGGAGAGGCAGTGTCAGAGAAAGTGTGAGGCCATCAGGTCAGAATGAGCGGGCCAGAGCTGCGGTCAGTATGCCTGGGAGGTTCTGAAGTTTGGAAAGCAGTGGTGGGGATGTGGTAAGAGGAGACAAAGCCCAGGCGACTATAATTTGTAGTCTGAATGAACGAACTTTGGCAAACCAGAAGGAGGCTAACAGATGGGGATGCCTGGCGACGGGTCAGCCTGCACTGTCTGGGCAGATGGGAACCTATGGAGGGTGGAGGGAGGGTGCAGCAGTTATAGGGAGCTGCTCCGGTCTGGGGGTGGCGTCCATTCGGCCACCGCGGCCTTGTCTAGCAGTGTTTCCAGCACAGGCTGAGGACCAGCAAGAACAGTGATCAGCTTTACACAAGGCGGGACTATTGGAGGGTCAGGAAAGCAAAGGCTCCCTGGCTGGCATTGGCAGCATCATTAGAATGGCTGGCAGTAGCCCCCATTTGCAGTGATGGGAATGCTCTCCCTCTGCACTGTCCACACGGGGCGATCAACCCCCTGAATCACTAACCTCATATTAGAAAGCGCCAGTTTACAGGAAACCAGACAAGTGAAGCCAGCAGGAGATTCACAGACTATAAAGAAATTGCAGCCAAATTCAGAATGCAAGACAGGAGTTTGTTGGAGAGATTGAGCATAAACATAACTAATTAGAGCAGTACCATGCGTGTGTGTGTGTGTGTGTGTGTGTGTCCGTGTCCCCGTCCGTCCCCGTCCCTTGGGGATGGTGGGACACCCTCAAGGAAAAGTAAGTGAATCCCAGAGAACAGGAGGTGAAAACCGTGGGAGGAGGAGGAATGGCTGACATTTCACAGGATAGATTATTTTGATGTGTCTTTTTCTGGAGGATGCGCCATAGACAAAAAAGAGTGTAGACACTTCTTGTCGGCCCCGGTTGTTGGGCAAAGGCAAAGGAGAAATTACAATCTGTTTCCTTTTGGCAAAGGATGGTAGTGGTGGTTAAACTTCTGTTTTTTGTTTTTTTGACAGATCTGCTTTACCTTTGGAAATGCACTTCGATTAGAGGTAAGGAACCAAGGGGATGATTTCCATCTTTGGGACCTTGAGGCTTATTCTCATGGTGGCAGTCTGGCTGCACAATTCCCATCAAATACCTGCAGAAGAGGGTGTGTCCCAGAAGGCAGCATTTTACAGGAAAAGGATCTTTGCCTGCATGAGCACACATGTGCACCTGTGTAGTCAGAAAGACCTTAAAAGATACACATCAGGTTGCTCACAGTGACTGCTCTGTGAAGAATAAGTGAAGAAGTAGAAGTTTTGCGTTTGTACTTTGTAAGTTTTACTGTTATCATTTGTAATGTTTTGTTATATAATTTATATTTTTAAGAAAAACATTTTAAATATAAACAAAGAAAAATCAGTGACCTAATGATAAGCAGTGCTTGTACTTTAAAATTTAAAAATAGTATTTATGTGTAGGAACAAAATGAGTAAAATGATAAGATGTGCCTAATATGATAATCATTTCTGATTTTATGGAAAGGTCATCTGTATTGAAATTTTCTTTGTATAAAATATATACTTATCTATAAAATCTCAACTGAAAATATATAGAATAGTTTTCCACCTAAAGTTTCAAAGTTAAGAAATAGGAAATTTCATTCTTTGATCAGTCCTGAGAACAGTAAATTCATTAACTGGCAATTGACCATTTTGGTTAGATTTATTTCAGCAGCTTACCAAAATTTATTCTTAAAGCATACATGGGTTTTAGGTTGGTTTTTGCTTCGTTTTTGTTTTTGTTTTTGTGGTATTGGAGATTGGACCAGGGCCTTTGCACTGAGATGCATCCCCAGCCCTTTTTACTTTTTTATTTTGAGACAGGGTCTTGATAAGTTGCCCAGGCTGGGCTCCAACTTGGATTTTCCTTTCTCAGCCTCCGTGAGTGCTTGGATTACAGGCATGTGCTGCAATGCCCAAATTAGTCATTTATTTTTAAGCCATAAGTCATTACAGAAAAGTAGAACCTCATTTTCAACAAGTAGTAAGAAAAATTTTTTACATGGTTTGTTATTTCTAATTTGCCAGTTTATAAGGCCACTAAGTAACCCTTCAGCCTTTAGAGCTCTTCACTCTGGGAAATCTGCTTCCTGTGAAAAACAAAGTCCTGCTGTCTTACTGATCTGGATATAGTCTCTTGGATGCCTATGGAATTTGCTTATGTATACATTTCCTCTTTGAAACTGGAGCTTATTGAGAAGTATGAAACATGTTTTAAAATGTGCACTATTCTTAAAGCTTAGTAAATTACAGACTATCATACCAAGGTATATGACACGTAATTTGTTTTGGCACTATTTTGTTTTTGTAGGTCTTAAACATGAGAAGCGAAAGTAGGCTGCTTTCCACGCACACTCACCTCGTGCGGCAGAAGCGGGCCTGGATCACCGCCCCAGTGACTCTCCGGGAGGGCGAGGACCTGTCCAGAAAGAACCCCATTGCCAAGGTGCTTTCCAAGGAGGGACGGGAGCGTCGCGTGTATGTGATTAAAACTGCTCCGGGAGAGGATTTGATGTCCGCTTTGCAATTCAAGGAAATTATATAATCACTGTTTTGTTTTGTTTTTATATTTAGGGTATAATTGAAATTTAGCAGGGCTCACTTTTCAGTAGAGAGTGCCAACTTTGGGGTCTTCACCCCTATTGTGGAAGATGCAGCATCACTGGCAAAATATACATGTAATAGGAGGTTTTGATTCAGTTCGGCAGTAAGGAATCTGGCATTAGTTTGATGTGAGTTTAACACAGACTGTTACAATTGTCATTCAGAAATGGTTTTCAAAATGGAAAGAACTCATGTCTAAGAGGTAGGGTGACCAGATGTCTGTGTTTGCCTAGGACAGTTTAGTTTATGCCTGTTGTCCTGACTTAATAATGTAATAGCTCCATCTTTACCCTCAAAAGTCCAGTTTTTTTTTCGTAAGTTATGTGATAGTCCTAGTACTGTATCTCAAAGTTGGCATGTACAAACCCGAACCTTGATTTTTTTTTTTCCTCCCTAAAGCTACTCTTGAGTTCTACATGGTTCTGTAAATGGTACTATCATTCTATTCAGTTTTTCAAACCAATTATGTAGCAAGAACTATTGGTTCTATTCGAAATTTCCCGCTTCCATTCCTCTCCACTGCCACTTCCATTGTCCCAGACCCTGTCACTTCTGGCCCACATCACCGGAGGAGCTCCCAGCTTGTCTCCTGAGTTCCATCTTGCCTGTCTCTCCCCAGCACAGTCTGTTCCCCAGAAATTACCTAGAGCAAACTTTTGAAAAGACTACTGAAGCACATTCCCCTTCCTCAACCTTTTAATGAGAACTTTGAGTAGCTCCCCAGTGTGGGAGAACAGAGAACCCTCTTCCCCTGGTCTACAAGAGTCCATGTGACTGGTTGGCCTTGGCCTCCTCGCCCTCCTTGGTACCCATCATGTCCCATCTCCTACTCCACTGTTTCTCCAGACTGACACAGCTCATTGCAGCCTGCTCCCCTTTGCGTTTGCTGTTCCCCTTGCCCCAAAGCTGTTCCCCACAGATACTCGGGGCATCATCAGGCCTCTGCTCAGATGTCGCCTCCTCCTCCCTTCCTTGCCCCACTTCTCTCTGTCTTCTCCCCGATTGAGTTGTCTTCCATTGCTTGCCCATTGCCTGTCTGTCTCGGCGCAGTGTGTGCTCGAGGAGGGCAGGGTGGCTTGCTCAGGCTCGCAGGTCCTGCCTGCCTCTGAGCAGGGCCAGCGTGGGGTAGGTGCACAGCACACCTTTGTGTCACGCATTCATATGCTCATTCATATCCAGGGTTACCTTCACTTGTCCGATCTTGTGAAGATCATGTGTGAAGGGCTCCTCTAAGAGAAGTAGCAGCTACAAAATAGAAGGCAGCAATTTTATTTTTCTAGCAACATGTTGCTTTTATAAAAGCCATCTAAAATCCAGACTGTAAGTATAGATTCATGTAATAGTGTGTATACAAGCCATTGAGCTTTTGGTTTTGTTTTGGCTTGCTTGTTTCAAATCTAAGTCATTCACACCACCTTTTAATAGGTGTCCCTAAAATGCCTTGATTCTTCAGGGTGTAATAAGTGTTAGCTGATCTTACTACTTTTAATTATACAGGCTAAGAGTAAAATTTAAATAAAAGGCAAAAAGATCTTGTTAAATTTTTCCCTAGCTTTCCAAATCCCCTACCTAAAAGTAGTACTGTCAATAGTTAGTATTTTCCAAGCCTTACGAAACATGTACATGTGAATATATGTACATACTCTTACTTGCACACATATGTGTATACAAACTACCAGTTCTGTCTGCACCATTTTTGTTTTCTTTCTAACATAAGTAGCATTATACAATCAGTGTATAAAAACGTAGAATGCCTTTATAAACACTGCATAAATACAGTCTGGATACAGGTCCACATGGGATGTGTATGTGGTGCCCTTGGCAGAAAAAGAGGGCGGGGCAGGCTGACGCTGAGTGCCAAGGGCTGGGGGAGCGGGAGGCTGGAGCACCCATCTGCTGTCCCCTTGATTTCTCAGTGATGTGTGAAAAGGAGATTCAGGAACACGGGAGAAATTTACCAATGAAACATAAGAGATACAAATAAGATTGTTAATGGATACAAATAAAGATGAAAATTTCGGAAGACCCAGCAAGTTAGAAACATTATTGATATGCTCAATCGTTCCGAACAGGGAAGCAGCCTAACTATTTAAATCCTTCTCTGGAAGATGCCTAGTTAACACTTCCCAGATAATTAAATGGGTTTATAAAGATGATTTTGATGCTGTAATTTCCACCACGTGTGCTACATTTAAAATCAACCCTGTCTGGAAGGTGCACCCCAGCTGTGTTTCAGTTTCACAGTAATCCTGATGACAGAGAAACAGTGTCGTCTTCCCTATTTTACAGGTAAGGAAGCCTCGGCACAGGGAGGTTGAGTGGCTGACTCAGTTTCCCATCCCTAGTGTGTGTGGTGACAGGTGGGGAACCCGGGCTGCCTGACACCAGCATCGTGACAGCCTCCAAAGGAACTTGTCCGCTAACAAAAGTTATGTGTAAATGATAAAAGATTTAACCTGTTCTTCTGTTGTTTTTATGTTAGATACATTCTGATATTGCAGAAGAAAGAGGAGTAAAAATTACATACAAATACACTGGAACAGGGATTACAGAGCCTCCTTTTGGTATATTTGTCTTTAATAAAGACACTGGAGAACTGAATGTTACCAGCATTCTTGATCGGGAAGAAACACCTTTTTTTCTGGTAAGAACAATTTTACATTTATTCATCATTTTTCTCGAATAATGATTTTTTTATACTATGACACTTAGTCATTTTAGTTTAAAATGAGTCTTACGTTGTGATTTCAGCTAACAGGTTATGCTTTGGATTCAAGAGGAAATAATCTAGAGAAACCATTAGAACTGCGTATTAAGGTTCTTGATATCAATGACAATGAGCCTGTGTTCACGGAGGAGGTCTTTGTTGGATCCGTTGAAGAGTTGAGCACAGCACGTAAGAGTGTCTTGTTTTTTATGAATGAGTAACCCAGGTCATCTTATCTCCATTGTGTAGATCCCATTTGTCCTGTTGAGTATTAACTCACGGGACAAACAATAATGAACCTATTGCTGTGGGATCAGAACTGCCTTTCTTACGCTAAGTTCAGATGACCTTAAAGATCGTCTTTCTTACCTTCAGAAAAGATGGTGTGTTGATGGGACAGGTGGGTCTCCAGAACAACTCGTGGGAGAAAGGCAGTCAGAGACACTGTGTAAATAAATGAGTGCAGCTGTGTTCCAGTAGAACTGTGTACTAAAACAAGTGGCTGGCTGACTGTTGGTCGCTGGGTATGGTTACTGACTCTTGACCTACATTACTTCCACTCTACCTTTTGTTGACATTACTCAATACATTGCTCTATATAGCACTTGAAGCAGAGATTTCTGTTGATCAAAATAAAGAGTTGCTGTACTTCTGATTTTGATTATAATGGAAATTGGGGCCTTGTATCGGCTCATACATACTACTTTGTATTTGCTGCTAGAACAATTTTGTGAGGCTCCTATGGCAATTTTGCAAGACTTCACCCTAATCTCAGCCTTGCCTCCAACTCGCATTTCTTCCACCTACACTCCATTCACACTTACTTCCTCATCGAGTTAAATTTTTGATCGTGATAAAATAGTGTATAATTTTGATAAGTACCTGAAATCCTTTTAGAAACAGTTGAAATTATAAATCAAATAATAACATACATAAGTGTGCTTACTTTGGACCCCTGTTTCTAATGCCAGATACACTTGTGATGAAAATCACTGCAACAGATGCAGATGAGCCCAACACCATGAATTCTAAAATTTCATACAGAATTGTATCTCAGGAGCCTGCGTATCCTCCAGTGTTCTACCTAAATAAAGACACAGGAGAGATTTATACAACCAGCATCACCTTGGATAGAGAGGTAAATTACTGTTTAATGTTACTCTTCTTTTACATTCCCTTCTATCCTTTCTAGTTTCTTCCCCAGCATGGCTAGTGAGTTTCAAAGCCACCAAGATGGAAGCCGGGCAGCTGGCCTCAGACTCCCAGCTGTCCTCTGTGTGCTGAGAGGCCCTGGCACACCCAGGCCACCCACGAACTGGCTACCAGGCTCCCTAAACTCCAGTCACCCTGAATAGAGCTGTAGTAAAGGGACTGCATGGAGAAGAAGGGCTCACTCTTGAGTGACATTATCGAGTGACATCCTAGAGGTGGTCATTCTGTAGGACACACTCCCTAAGAGTCGTGTCTCTGAAGAAGTCTGGAAAAATTCTCTTTCCTAGGCCCAGATTTCTTGGTACTGGGTTTTTCTGGCTTAGCATTTAGCAGAGAACAAAATGTGGGGCAGACAAAAAAACAATTCCTACAGTCCTGCCATCACGTCCAGCATAAAAAAAAATACATTTTGAACATCACCCCTTTGTGCAGACAATTTAAAGGAGAATCATCTCCCCAGAATAGCACCAATGACAAATGTAAGAATTTGTCACTAACTCCCTGAGGTTATGTTAGCCTTCTACAGAGCTCGGACTGCAAATAAATATCACCTTTATACCTAAAACAGCAGGTCATGAAAGTTACTTATGAATAAAATATACTACAGTCCATTTTCTAATAATAAAGCAAACTAAAATCGGGAAGACAGATCTGGGAGAGATTCATTTTCACCCCCCTGGGTATTTTTCATCACTCTGCAGGAACACAGCAGCTATTCTTTGACTGTGGAAGCAAGAGATGGCAATGGACAAATAACAGACAAACCAGTACACCAAGCTCAAGTTCAGATTCGTATTTTGGATGTCAATGACAATATACCTGTAGTGGAAAATGAAATGGTAACTTACTTTTATAATAACTCTCTTTCCTCATTTTTGAAATTTGTATTACATTAAAATAAAAAAATCGTGTGCTCGTATTTTGCAGTATGAAGGGACGATTGAAGAGAATCAAGTCAACGTTGAAGTTATGCGCATAAAAGTGACGGATGCTGATGAAGTGGGCTCTGATAATTGGTTAGCGAATTTTACGTTTGCGTCAGGAAATGAAGGGGGTTATTTCCACATAGAAACTGATGCTCAAACTAATGAGGGGATTGTGACCCTCGTTAAGGTAAGTCATGACTGGTCAAGATAGATGGGACGGGTTGTGGCTGGAGATAAGCTAATGTATTTTGAGCCCAAACACAAATGTTTTACACACACCGGGACTACAGTTGTTTGAGATGGGAGTCCTCTTGGTTTGGTTAGTAAATACACTGGAGGTTAAATTTAGGTCGTGGAACTCTGATCCCAGCCACTCAGCATGGAACCAGCGTCACTGCTGAGTACACTTGCAGTCATACTTGCTGCCCATACTGGCCGTAGCATTCCCATATCACGACTTCGGGCGTCTTTGGAGTATCCCTTTATGGACCACGGCTTATTTACCTGCTTAACACTAACGCTGAACCCCACTGATAACATCTAAAAATAAAAGCTCTGATAAATTGATATTTAAGTGTCCCTAAGAATCACCTGGTAATGCTTTATGCCGAAAAATACAGATTCCTGAGCCCCATCATCAAAAAGTCTAACTGGGTTTGACTCAGGATCTTGCCTTTTAGACAAAAATCCACTTGTGATTCTAATATAAATAGTGTAAGGGCTGCATTTTAGAACGAAGTAATCTAACCTCATATGTCATTGAATCAATGAAGAAAAAATAGAATTAAATCATATTATTAAGCATATGATTCTTACACATTTAGATCTCGTAACTCCCACAGAACTTTTTAAACAAAAATTACAAAGTAATTGCCTTACCAAATTTAAAAATAATTTTTTTTTCCTGGTGCTGGGGATCGAACTCAGGGCCTTGTGTTTGCTAGGCAAGCGTTCTCCCACTGAGCTAAATCTCCATCCCAGATTTAAAAATAAAATGCAGAACTATGGCTTTCAAAATACTGTTTCTTTAAATTATACCCAGACCAAAAAAACTGATTCTAGACATTAGCAAATATTTACAAACACTTAATATAGGAAAGCCTAGGTAAAGTCTAACAGTGAGAAGGAAAATATGTAATAGAATAGAAAATAATGAACGTGAAGTTTCAAGGTAATAATTTTGAGCATCATTTATTGATAGGCTACTATGTGCATTTAAACTTCCTTTTAAAAAGTAGAGGAAAATTGAATAATATTACCTCAGGGAAGATACATTTTATGATTATTGAAGAAATAGATAATGTCATCAGAGACAAAATTAATTCATCTGCTTATGTAGAAATGCGTAATTTTAAGTCATTAGTTTAAGTACAACTGTGCCAGTTTAGGTACAACCATGTTTGAGATACAAATGCCACTAACATGCATGAAAAGAAACAGCCATGCATCGATGAATAATGGAGGTGCTGGAAGCATTTTTAGTCAACTATGATAAGACACCAAAAAAAAAAAAAAATCTAGTTATTTCCACCAAGAATAGTATGGTTGAAAAATAGTAGAATTAGTTCTTTTTTTCCCATTTCCCTCCCCTCCCTTCAAAAATTAAGACATATTATGTACAGGTACAAATTCCCTGTGATGAATGTGATCATTATGTATAGCAAATATGTACTAATAAAAATTTTTAAAATAGTAGAATTAGTATTACAGTGAAAGCAACATATTTTAAAAATTACGAATTTATTCTCTGGGTTAGATAAAGAATTGCTTCCAAATTATAAAGGCAGTGATCAGATTTCATTGAAATTCAGATAAAGAAGATACACAGATAGCAAATGTGCACAATGAAAAGGTGCCCAACTCCATTAATCATTAGAGGAAGTGCAAAATAAAACTGTAAAAAATACCACTCCACATACACTAAGATGGCTAAAGTCAGTGTCTTAGTCTATTTTGGGCTTGGGAACAACAGAAATTTTTTTCTTATGGTTGTTGAGGCTGGTAGGTCCAAGACCTACACAGATTCAGTGAGGGCCATTTTTGGGCCATATTTGGGCCATATTTGGTGGCTTCTTGCCGAATCCTCACATGGTAGATGATGCTGTGAAGTCCAGAGGCCTCTTTTGTGAGGATACTGATTCCTACGGCCTCCCGAAAGCCTCTTCTCCTAATACTATCACTTTGGGAGTTGAGATTTCAGCATATGAATTTTATAGAGATAGAAACATTCAGTCCATAACAATCAAAAAGATTGACAACACCAAGTAATTGGCAAGAATGTAAAGAAACTGGAACCTTTTTCTATTACTAGTGGAAATAAAAAATGGCATAGCCCGTTTGGCAGATTTCTTTTTTAACTTAAATGTAGAATAGTTACCCTATGACCCTGCAATTTTATTCGTAAGAATTCGCCCAAGAAAAATAAAAATGTGTCTATGCAAAGACTTACACAAATGTTCATAGCTGAACATTTTCATTATTTATAATAGTGAAAATCTGGTAACAAATGTCTGTCAGCTGATGAGTGCCTGAGTAAAATGGTCAGATCTATATGACAGAATACTGTTGAACAATATAAAAAGGAACGGAGGACCGATAATATGCTACAACATGGATCGACTTCAGAAACATTATGCTATATGGAAGATGCCAGATACAAAATTCTGTATATTACAGGATTGCATTTATGGAAAAATTCTAGAAAACACAAAATAATGGAGATAGAAAGCAGACCAGGGGCTGCCTGGGACTAGGATTGTAAGGGATGTTGACCACAAACTGGCATGAAGGAACTTTTTGGAATGATGGGTGTATTTTAAACTGTACTCTAGTTAGGATTGCAAATACTAAAAGTCATCATGCCGTAAACTTAAAAATGGGTGAATTTTATTGTATATAAATTAAACCTCAGTTAAGTTCTCACAACAAGATAAAAGAACAGAGGTTATAAAATACAGTAACGGAGACAGTAAATCATCACAAGAGAAAAATCTGCTTTGCTAACAGATTAGCAAATAAATTTAAAATCTGTAATGCTGTTGAAAAGTAGCAAAAATGGAAATGGTAAAATGTTGATAGAGTTGTAAAAAAAAAAAAAAAAAGACGTGTTTGTCCTCATACAGTGTTCCTGATGCTGAAGTATTTTCCTTCTCTTTGGAGCACTGTGGCTGTTTATGACAAGCACTGTGAGACAATGTTTATGGCCCCAAAACCTAGCTCGCTGCTTTCATTGTTTTAGCCCTGGAATGCTAGCACTAGCTGGTTGGAAGCTTGTACCCCTCATCTAGTTTACATGACAGCATCGCAACAGATGTGCCATCTGCAAGCTCAACTTAAATCAGGATTTTACAATGACAAAGTAATTGTGTCCTGGTCCAACACCACAGTGATTCATATTCAAAAGGGGCAGAAGAAATGGTTGTTGATGCAGAACCCTACAGAAAGGAAAACAAAATCCATAATAAATCACCCATGAGATAAGTGAACAGCTTTGCTATTATTCACGTAAACACATGGAATGTTTTTAATCTTATGTTGAAGAAACAAGCAAAACTGATCCATCCATCTAAATGGCCAGGGACCCTTGAACTAAAAAGTGATAAAGGAATAGGACCTAATAAACTTTGACTAGGTAATTCTATTACTAATAGGATATAGGTCAACAGAGGAAAGATAAATGGTATAAAAATGTTCAGGCCAGTATTTTATTTAAAAATTACAAGTAGCCCAAATGCCTAATAATAGAATGTCTAAGTAAACTAAGTACAGTATATGTAAATAGTAAAACCCTATAGAAATGCTTATAATAGGAAATGGAAAAATTGAAACAAAAATATATCTCCAGTGATAATTGGCTTGTATCAATAGATGTGATAAAGACCACAGTTCACAAAGAACTATTTGAAAAGAACCTAATCTTTTATTGAATTAACAGCAAAACAGATTTTTATAGATAGTATGCTACACAGGGAAGGACTAGGATTTTTGTTTAAACACATTTGAAAATCCCTGGGTTTTTCTTTACTGCACAGATTCTCAGTTTTTTGATATGTTAGTGTGCAGTATAAATCTATGTTAAGGGACAGAGGTGGCAGTGCAGATCTATGGAACACATATTAAGGAATGTTAACTTTTATTGACTGTCCATTAATGTTTCCACTTTAGACTGTTAAGATAAAAATGTATACTTTGACAATGATTTTGACCTTTAGAAAAATAAACCGGGAATGCTCTTTAAGCATCCTTAACATTAATGAATATCCAGATTACTGATAGAGCATTTTTAATTGCTTGCTATCAGTGAGAGTTGGAATACCCAGGGCTGCTGATTTCCCATGTGTCCAGGTATTGTATTTAACATTAAAAATGTGTGTGTGTGTGCGCATGTGTGCACACACATGCACGCTCTTATGTTCTAGTTATTTTCTCTGTTTAAAACACTCCTCTTTGATTTTGCCTTTCTAGGAAGTAGATTATGAAGAAATGAAAAATCTTGACTTCAGTATTATTGTCACTAATAAAGCAGCTTTTCACAAGTCAATTAGGAATAAATTTAAACCTACAGCCATTCCTATCAAAGTAAAGGTGAAAAATGTGAAAGAAGGCATTCATTTCAGAAGCAGCACAGTTGCATTCCGTGCTAGCGAAGGAACGGATGGGTCAGGCCAAAGCCAGTCTATCGGAAAATTTCAAGTTTTTGATGAAGATACTGGAAAACCAGCTCAAGTAAAGTAAGAAAATGTTATGAATATATTTCCTCATTTTAAATTACTTTAAATGCCTATTTTCAAAAATAATAATGAAATTCAAACACTTTATTCCTTCACACCCCAGCACTGTAGTTCAGCAAAGATCTGTAGATTCAATTTCCCAAAGTTGTGCCTGAAAATGAGAGGTGAGGAGGAATTTTCCAGAGCGTCCTTCCGTCAACAGCCCGTATTTAGGATGAGATGGGGTTGTTTACCACAAAAACAGTTCTGGCTAGTACAGACTGAAAAGCAATAAAGGAAAAATTGTGAAGAAAAGAAAACCAGCTTTCTAAAATCTATCTTATTTCTCAAAAAAGTAGTAGAAAAAGGATTTGCCATAAATTTGGTTAAAAGTAGTTGCTGCATGTATTTTAATTTAGGGAAACCAATTCTAGTCACAGATCTTGGAAATTAGTCTTCATTTTAAACCATGCTTTTTGGTTGAGGGATGGATGAAGTTTTTATTATTTTTCTTAGTCATGGTGACCTTTATTCAGAATACACTTGTTGAGAATTTAAGAAAGGCCACCTGTGTGGGAAGGGACAGGGTTGTTTCCTGTGTGTATTCTAAAGAGACCCCTTGGATTTGCATGATACTTTTAACTTCCTGAAGTAAACTTACTTCTTAGCTCTGAGAGCCAAGCCGTAGGAAGATTGCTCTCTACAGAGTTTTTATGGAGTGACAGGAAGTCCCGCCTGCTGCCCAGACGCTCAGTTTTTGTGACTTCCTGCTCCGTGCCAGAGCTGCTGGTTGTCTGTCTGTCCTTACACTTGCATCCCACCACTTTTAGAAGCCTGGACAACTTCGGCAAAAACGGAGAAAACTCTTGAACAATCTCTTTCTTTTTAGTGAACCTCCTTTAAATAGAACTCATCAGCCATAGAATCAAATAAGTTTTCCAAAATGATATTAATAAGCAGCTCGTACCATTTCTGCAGTGTCTTGGTAACTGCCACTCACCACTGTCCCTGCAGGGAGCCCCCCTCCTTCTCTTGAGCAAGGGGTTTTGTTTTTGTTTGTTTGATTGTTTTTAATCTCATCAGAACCATCTTACTGGCTTTTATTAAACCACGATAGGGTATAATGTCCTGCAGAACAAATTGTCATGGATTTCGCATGCTCATCAGTACACGTTTGCTGTGTGTGACGATCACGTTCATCGAGGGGAGCTGGTTCTCTGTACCCACGAGGCAGAACACGGAGCAGATCGGAGCCACAGCACAGAGCTTCGCCATGAGCTTCTGTGGAATGGTTTCTCACTGCATCCACCGAGACGCTCATGTCTTCCTATGTGTTCCCTATTCATTGTGGCTGTCTCTTGAAAATTCTGTTTCCCACCAGTTTTTAAATTTTAGCCTCTATTTTTATTAGGGACTATGAGTATATCAAAAACATACATGTTCTCCCCAGAAAAACAATTGACACATACGTGCTTCTTTGGCCCACAATTACAGACCCTTAGAATGAAAGAAAATACTGGGAGGTTGTGGAGGGAAAGGAGCCCTTTTCCACTGTTGGTGGGAATGTAAAGTGGTGCAGCCACTATGGAGATCAGTATGGAGAGTTCTCAAAACAAACATTAAAAACAGAAATTCCATTTGACCCAGCTCTTCCTCTTACAGATATCATCCCTAAAGAGTTAACGACTTCATATTCCAGTGATACACACATACCATTTTATAGCAGCCTACAGGTCTGGCCTACAGGTCACTACCAGGTAGGCCTACAGGTCACTACCAGGATTTAGCTATTAATAGCTAAATCCTGGTAGTGACCTGTAGGCCTACCAACAGATGAATAGCTAAATCATGGTATATGTGTACAGTGGAGTACTGCTTACCCATGCGAAGGATAAATTTGAGTCCTTTGTAGGAAAATGGATGCACCTTGACGTTATCATGCTAAGTGAAATAAATCAGACACAGAAGGTTAAATATTGCATGATTTTTCTTATACGAAAAACCCAAAATATAAATAATTTCAAGAGCAAAATAAAAAGTAGATGATAGAAAAATAGGGAAGTAGACTTTGTGGAGTTGGGAAAGGGATCCAGGGATTGGAAGAAAGGGCAAGAGGAAGTAAAAGTAAAATGTAAAAGTAAAAAGTAAAATGTAAAATGTAAAAGTAAAAATGATTAAGATGCAGTATGTTTGTGTACCAGTTCCCCAGAATGAGTGTAATCATTATGTATCACAAACATATACTAATAAAAAAGAAACCTTAAGAAACAAAAAGAATGAAAGCAATCTTAAAAATCAATTCAAACCTATT
>PVJO010010522.1:0-63794 GCA_004026905.1 Hystrix cristata
TCCTCCCTTAACTTTGAATGTTGGGTATTTTGTCTCAGCAAGGAGAGAAAAGCAACTAAGACACCTACCTACTTCGACTCCCTCTTGCTGAGAAGAAAGTGTCTTCTGTGCCATTCAAATTAGTACTAGATTTTACCAAGCAATTCAACTTTAGGAGGCAAGAAAGGAATATGGAATGGAAAACAATTGACGAATATTTTAAAGTAAGAAACTCCATGACATTTTTAATGACTGATTTTTTTCAGAATATCTAAAATGCAAAGTAGATAATTTCTTTCAACATTTTGTTTTAAATTAAATAAATTTTCAAGGAGAGCTCAGTGTGTTTGCTTTTTAATGTCTCTTTCTCCATCAGCTAATGCTATTTTTGTAGCCCAAAGCAGGCTTTTGAAAAGTATAGTGTAGTAATTGCTTTATTCTGACAGGAACTTCCATATGGTGAAGATTTGAACATAATTTTTTGATTGGCCTACTCAAATGTAAACATGCCCAGAGGGTAAACAAGCTCAGATTGTTAATCATTTTTTGAATATTTATGTATTTGTGAAATTGTTAATGAGGTGTTACAGTTTTTCCTTCTTATACCTGCCAGAGAGATACAGGTTCACTATGAGGACCAGTTTGGGAAGTTCGATAGAGCTGTGTGCTGTGACAATTTTCTGCTTTTTCTGTTGGTTACTTAGGGCAGCAGGGTCTCTGTCACATTTTTGTCCCGGTATTTGCATTACCCCAGGCCACTGTCAGCCCCACAGCTTTCAGGGCTTCTTCGGCTGTGTCCGATGAACTGCTCAAATCCAGGGGCATCAAAATTGAGCTTGTGTTCACTTCTAAGTGGCTTCCTTCATTACTCCAACTTTGATTCTCAATGTATTGAGTTTGTGCGCTTTTTAAAGGAATAAAATGATTTCAGGCATTTTTTAATTGGCTTTATTTATGTAATTATTAAAATAAGCTTGTCACTGAATGTTATTTCTTTTGGAATGATCATTTCAAAGCTGTCATTTTACATGCAGTTTCCAAAGAATAAAGTTATTAAATAAATTTCAATAAATAAAAGTTTTCTTCTTAATGAAAGATGTAGTGAAACTGAATGACAATTTAATTTAGCGGTAAAGCCAAATGAATCTATAAAATATGTGAAGTCTATAACATTTTAAGAGATTTATACTAAAATTTAAGAATAGGTTTTAAAATGTATATATATTCTCAAATTATGTACACTAAAAGTCAATACTTAATAAAGTTTTCTAACTAAGACAGTCCAAACCTATTTCAGTGTGGCATAAGGATTATTTGAACTGAACACTTTATTTATAAGTAAATCATAATTCCCAATGGTTAAAACAAGTTACTTCTCTAAAGTGGGTTTGACCTCCCAAAGAGTTTCTTGTGTATTTTAAATTACGAGGCAAATATATTTTTAAAAACAATTCAAAGATAAATTTGGTCATGGTTTCTACAAATTTTGTAAAAGTTAAATGTGTATACTTCAGTGTATATTGGAATATCTCTATAAGTAACACATTGATCATGCAAAGGAAATAGATTTCATTGTTGAGAAAGTAGCTCATGGTTGAATTTAAATGCCCGTTTAAAAGGAAACTGTTTCAGAGTAGAAAGAATGGCATGTGGATGGATTCATCTTGCGTTACTCGTAATGTGAGCAGAGAGATGACCTTCAATGTCTTCCCCATCCCGCCTGAGATAAAATGGTATTCTCTGGATATGTAAGAGGGGAAAAATAGCTTACATTTAGTCTGTCAATTCATCTTCTGTAACTTGTCAGAAACGGTCCATCTAGGATTATCAAGGACTCATTTTAATCTTGATTTCAATTTCTTTTCCCAGAAGCATTTTGCCAGAGAAAGCAAAAGTAGCAAAATTTTCTATCTGACTTGCAGTTCGAGTCTCTTTTCTCTTTTTACACCCAGAGTAAGGACAGAATCTGGAAGATTTCAGAATTACTGCCACTCTGTTCACCATTTATTTCATATTTCCAAGCTCCTGATGCTATCTCAGGCTTTCACAAGGCCCACGGTAAACTTTCTATGAAAACCTCGGTTTTCTGCTTGAAAAGAACTCATTGAAAGGCTTACGGCAACACTTATTAAAATCAGCAGATGCCTCTTACATGTCTGATTTCGCTTTAAAGATCCAATTGTCTTATTTTCCTTTGGAAATTTGTACAGCACTCCGTTTGGAAAAAGCTAATATTTTGGTTCACTTGTCAATGGTAATCAGTGCTTAATGAAGCGCAGTGTGGCTGTGCTGATATTTTTATTGTGGCACTTGACCATTCGTTCATTGGCAGACCCTCCATTGGCCTCTTTTGATCCAGAAAATATCTGGCCAAACACCACTTCACTTGTTCACATATTCTTCGGAAATCTCTACTGACTTTCCTTTTGACTGAAAGGAGTCATTATCCAAAGCCCTTCCCCATCTGCCTACTAAACTGCCTCTTGAACCTACCTTTTCTGTCAAGTCAGGAAACCACCGCTTCGGTTACACTGAATGGCTCTTGATTCTAGGTGGAAATCTGTCGTGGTTTCTTCTCTCCTGAGCGTCCCTTACCCGGAATTCTCACCTCCGACAGCTCATTCTAAACTTTATTTCAAGTATTTTGTTTTCTCTACCAGTTAAAGTACCACGTATCCAATCTGGTCACTCAAAGAATGCTGTACTTACTTCTGTTACGGATTTTTTTTTTTTTTTCATTCTTTGTGCTCTGGATGTGTTGCCTTATCTCTTGGGACTTTTTTTTTTTTCTGTTTATAAATTGTAAGAGTTTTGTTTTCTTTTTCCTTTCAGAGTACTTATTCAAGTAATCCCATCATAACTATTGGGCGATCCAATCATTGCGTTCTTTTTTTTAACCCATTTCTGCACTCTCAAAATTTTCAACTATGTTTTGCTTTCCACTAGCTTGATGTTATTGCATTCTTAGTGTTATTTTTGTCTCTTAGAATTCTTCCTTTATTCTAAACCCCACATTGATCCTTCTTGCTTATAACTTATCTTCTACTCTATGAAGGAAAAAGTAGAACCCAGCAGCGAGGGTGTCCATCATTGTTCTTGTGTATCTATTCATCACATGACACTCATTCAGTTGGCTGATATTCCTATAGTATTACCCAGCCTGTTCTTGCCTCACAAATTCCCCTGAGCTGTCTGCGAATCACATCTATTCCTATGTTCAGAGGCTCTTTGTCTTTCTCTGATAAATCTACCCTTTTAGTCATCTTATATATTTCAGTTCTCCTCTCTACTTCCCAGAAATCCTAAGCAAACAAAAATCAAACCAAAAACCCAAACTCAAACTTTTTTCCACCTTTCAATTTTCTCCAGTTGCAAGTTCATGTCTCTTCTCCTCGCTTCTCACAGACTGAAATGTGCTTATACCCAAAATCTCAATTTCCTTTGCTCCTAATTACTGTTTGACTCATATAATTTTTTTCCATGAAATAATTTAACTAGTGTTACCAATGATTTAATGTTGATAATTTTAGTGGAAAATTTAAAAGCACTTATCTCAAATGCCTATAGCATTTAATGCAGTTATGCTGCGTCTATGTCAACAGTTTTTGCATGCCTTTATTTTAGTTTTCTCCTAACTTTCTGACTATGCCTTCCCTGGAATCTTTTTTAGGTTCCTTTCTACACCTAACTTTAAGGAAATTTAACATTTCTCAATACTTAGTCTAAAGCCCTCTCTTCTTTCATTTCATATTCTCAGTCATACCTGGTGATCAGTGAACATCTATGTAAATGTCTACCACATTTTTTTTTTCTCCAAAGAGCTAGACCTACTATTGTCAGTCTTATCCATCCTGATAAACACAAGTTTGGCCACAAGGTAGCCTCAAGGTAACATTTTCCAAATTAAAATCAGATATCATCTGACAAGCTCTCTCCTCCAAATTTTCCTATTCTTCTGCTTAAAATTCTTCAAAATTTTCCTATCTATAGCTTTCTACACTATGCTTTCCACAGTGGCCCCACCTCTGTTTGATTTGTAATAATCATTACGATTCCTCTTGCTAACCCTGTACAATGAATTTACACTTTAAGTCCTTCCTGTTAGTTTCTTTCTTTCCCATTTAATTTCTTAAGTCCTAGTCACCCTTCAGATGTCTGCTAAAATAGAAATTTCCGGAAGAAGATTGCAGTGACCTTTCTGATTAGAATATCCTGTTACACACATGTGGCATGTCTCTCAGCAAAATTGTTCATTTGCCTTCATTAGTGAGATTATTTGATATTTTTATTACTTCCTGAGATCGGTTACTTCTTTTCTTGGAAATAAGTGCCTGATATCATTACAGAACCTAATGCAGAAGAGTAGGCCAGTTAATGAATGAATGACTGAATGAATACAATGCAAGTTCTTCTTTCTGTCTATGTAACTCACCAAAACATAATACTTTAGCCAGAGTAAAAATTCTACAAATAGTTGTTCAATTATATTAAGCAATGCATATTTTTGAATGATGGAATTATATTTAAAAGAAAGCAGAAATAGAATCTATAATTTAGAATAACACATTTATATTCAATTCAACTGTGTTCATGATTATTTTCATATTGTTTTGTGTGGCATTTGAACAAGAATCATGACAATTTTTTTTTCTTTTGGATTCAGAAATATGCAGTAATGTCCCTTGACTCATTTATTAGAACATCTGATTAAGGTTGGCTATAGTAGTTTCTGTTTAAATTGGAATGTCCCTTTGTTGTCCCTTTTAGACTCACCTGATTTGACTTATCATTTACATTTTTACACTAGAATAAACTCTGAGTTCTTGGAATGGAAAAGCTAGTTCTGTCACAGTTTGGGTGTGTGATTTTGATGAATATATTTTTCCCACTCCCCAGAAAGAAAAATGGTTATAAAAGCTCAATTTAATATCATTCATTTTCCCCAGCTTGCCCCACATCTTGTTTTTGAGAGCAGCAGGCGTACAGCAGTAACAAAAAGTTGTTTTTTAAGGATGATTCATTTTAGCACATTTTAAAGTAATCATTAGTTTGTGACCTTTCATTAATAGAGGAGATGCAGAAACCACAACCAAAAACCACTAATCACTAATTAAAGTCACTGATGGGAGAAATTTGAAAGAAACATTGTTTACTTTTGCTTTAGAAGAAAATTTAAAAGTATGCTAGGGTTCTGGTTAAGGTTACAAATTTTATCTAGTGCAAGCCAGCTAACCCCCAAATTGCACACTCTATGTTAATCATCACTTTTAATTAAAGTTTGAAAATAAAACATTGCCTTTTTATTAACCAAAAATGTGCGTCAATCCCCATTAATTAAAAAGAAACTTATTATCACAGGATGGGGTTGCAAAAAGCCCTTACAATGTCACATTGATTGTAAAATAAATATTTTAATACAGACATCAGTGAGATTATATTAAACAAGTAAAAATAAATCATAATCAGCTCATTATTCTTTATACAATTTTAAAGTAACTCTGTCCCCTGCCTGGTCTTGGTGCCTCCTTGTCTGATTTTATCAAAGCTCTTCTTTCTACAGCTGGCATGGTCTAAGTGCCAATCAGATTGGACCTTTTACTTTGTTAAAGTCCACTGGTTCCTCTCTAACACTCGGTGTCCAATTTCTTACTTAGAAATACTGGTCTTTCATGAGCTAGCAAGACTCCGCCTATTGCTGGCCTTGGTTAATCACGTACATGAACGTGCACCGTCTCTTTATAGCCACATACAGCTATACTCTGCTTTGACAGTCTTGATGCTGATCTCTTTCTCTGACTGTTCACACATCTGTTTGCAATCCATCATGGAATTTCTTCCTTTGTTGACCTAACTCTTGCTTATTTTTCAAAATGTTTTCCAAACATCACCTCTTCCAGTGTACCAACTTCCAATGTTCCTGTTTCTTTTAACCCCAGAGCTCTTGGCAGTAGATACCATTCACACTGTTACTGTAAGCATCTCTTCCTGTGTCTGCCTCAGGGCAAAGCTGTAAGTACTTTGATGACTAAATTTTCTTTAATTATCTGCTGGCCCCTGGCAAACCGTATTCACTTTTCAAATACTTAGCCATGTAGGGTTAGGTGCCAATCGCACAGCCTGGAGACACATCTTCAAGAACGGTGGGCTGCCGACGGACAAAGAATGTATCCTCAACTCTTAATTGCTAATCAAAATAACGAAGACATAGCAATCTTGAAAACTACTGAGAAAGAAAGCTAAACATCACAACTACAAAATTATGACAAGAAACATAAACTTCCATATCCTCTTCTTTCTCTGATTACCCTCTCTGTAGTTTCAGTTGCCCACAGTCAACTGTGGCCCAAAAGTAGTAAATGGAAGATTCCGGAAATGAACAATCCCTAAGTTTTAAACTGAGTAGCATTCTGAATAGCACGATGGAGTTTCATGCCATGCTGTTGTACTGCGACTCATCTTTTAGTGTGGTGTATCTGTACTCTATATTCCACTCTCTTGCCCGACACTTAGTAGCCATCTCAGTTTCCAGAGATGGGTGGCAGAAGTGCTGTCTTGCTCAGTCAGGGCATCCTTATGTGGTATCCTGGTGCTGGATCACGGTACTTAGGTCGTTCGCCTCACTCCGTCTCCTTCCATAGCTGTTGTATCCTCTCACATCATTGCGAGAAGGCTGAGGACGGCGCGTACGATATTTGAGAGAGTCAGGACATCCTCGTATCACTTACTGCAGTATCCTAGTACAACCGTTCTCTTCCTTTAGTTGATATTAATTTCTTACTGAGCTTAATTTCTAAATTAGATTGATCATAAGTATGGATTTATAAGAAATATATATAGGTTTCAGTACTATGTATGGATTCGGTTATCCACTGGGGATTTGGAAAACATGCCTAGTGGAGAAGAGGAAGGACTATTACATTTCAACATGTGGTTAAGTGCATGCAAAGTATATTTTTGACCATGTTTTAAATATTTATGATAATTCCATGGGCCAAAATTTGAATTTTTTTCTTCTATTTCTTTATCTAATATTAATTCCAATGACACATGGGATTTTATGTATTTTTTAAAATTAAGAGTTAGGTTCTTAAAGATCAAATCCCACTTTGTTGATGTAGGCAAGTATCGCTTTGCAATGATATGTCATGAGCAATTCATTGTTAGGCGATTCTGTGAACGTCACAGTGTGCATATTCACAAACCTAGATGGTGTAATCTATGACACACTTAGGCTGCATCATAACTGAATGGGACTGCAAACGGATACATGCTGTCTGTCACTGAGTGAAATGCACTTGAGTGCATTATGACTGTAGCTCCTTCTTACCCAACAGTGTAAAGGCTGAAGAGATTAAGACGGAATTATTAGTCTGATTTTTACCTTTAAGCCTGGATGAAGAATTTTATGATCTGGAGTAGAGGCTGAGCTTGGTGTTGTAGGGACAAAAATAACTATTCGCTGTCTAAGACAATGGCTGGTTCCAGTGGCAAACGAAACACTTGCCCTTGGCCACTTTCCAAGCCCATGTTGGGTAGATATTTGTGACATTTCCTAATGGTGTCAAGGACAAATGTTTTATCCCAGAATGCTCTGTCAATGAGAGAATTACCACTCACACACCAGCTTTCTATCAGGACACTCCCAGCTTCAAGTTATTTCTCTAAAACAGTGGGGTGCTATGATGGGAACACATCCAAAATGAGGGTGATATGTAGGTTTCCCAGAGGGGTGATCTTGCTACTCTGCGTAGATCTGATGGAGAGAGTACAGTGGGCATCACCTGCAGATTCTGCATGATCAATTTGCCATCACTGACTCGAGACAAAAACATTTGACTCATTTCAGCTCCAAGCATCCTCTAAAAGGTTATTGATGTGATACATTGCTCTGGAGAGAACAAATGCATGCTAATTTGCCATATCTATTTCAAAATAATATTCTTATTGTGTAACTCAATTCAGGCAGCTGTAGTATTTGTAGGTTCATCTAGGAGGGCACGACAACGTGAAATGGGTTTCCTGGTAGAACTCAACCTGTAGATTTTTGTGAAACCGGTCAGCAGGAACCACTTTTTGTTGATAAGTTTAACAATAGTATGTCCGAGTGTTAGCTGAAGAAAAGATGATTAATTCTTATCCAAAGTCTCTTGTAGAAGTTGTTTTCATTGGAACTTGAAAGACATTTTTTCCTTTATCTATTTTTGGGTGATGAGCGCTATCACTGAGCATTAAAAAATTTTGAACTATCTAATCCATTCAAAGAAACAAACAAACAAAAATTTATAGTCAGTGGTGCAAGTTTTGACTGGCGAGAGATGCCATGAGGATACACAGGTAAGTAACTCCACAAACTGGACAGATCTTGAAATAAGGGAAATACTGATACTGAAATTTTTTTTTTTTGCTTTTTTGTTTGTTTGTTTTAATCTGGCTTTGCTCCTGAACTTCGTGGCTAATGAAATACTCTTGGTAGATAAGCAGTCTCCCTGTCATGCCTACAAAGGAAAGCTTGATTATTTTACCGACAGGAGCAATGATGAAGCCTCTGTCTGGTGAACAGTCTAACAAGGGTGTCCTCTGTGGTACAAAGACACGCAGGGAAATAATAAAGAACAAACAAATGAAAGAAGGCATCCTTCTAATCACAACATGGAAGCACGGCAGGTGTGTGACTTAAATAGTCACGTGCCCCAAATCATTATGCAATACATAGAATTAGGAGTAGAATAAAGTTGATTTGCAACTTGGAACTGCCAATGATATTACAATATACCGACTCTTTAAGCAGAATCTTTACTCTGGGAATTTGAATTATTTAGATGACAATGTAATTTGTGGTAGCTGGAAATTTCTTCACTGATATGAGGAAGCCAAATAAAAAGTGAACTATTCAATTTTTCTATTTGCTCAGAAAAGCCAACAGGCCAGTGCAGGTGCCCGTAGAAATCACTTCATTCTAGACATGGAAATTGTTTCAAGATCATCATCCTGTTCGCGTGCATGCCTTAGACTTGGTGGTTAGCTACCAAAGGGGGACAATTTGTAAATGAAGGCAGTGATAACATGTTCAGACCGTACTTTTGACGTGCTTTTGAATGGCTTTTTCACTGAAAAACTATTACTATTGCTTGTAAATACCATATATGTCTACTTTAATACTATCCTTTTTTGCTTAGCCAATTTTTGCTAATTCTTTACTATCCAGTCTAGAAGTCATATACTTTTGGAAGCACCCTTTAAATTCCTCAAGTGCATCTCTTACATGTGCCATAACTTTACCTCCTTTATAGCACTTCTCACATTCTATTTCATTGCCCATTTCCTGCTTGCCTTCATGAGATTATAGCTTTCTACACCACAGAGCTGTTGCCTTCTTCAAGGTTGTAACTCAGAGTTTTTCATCTCTCATATTTTTGAGTAAATGCATTAATGAAGGTATAAGTGAACATCTGCACTCATTATGAAACCAGCCCTAATTTGTAAAATCACATTTGAAATATAATGTGATGCAACCCTGATATTTTGTAAGGTTGAACAAGATTCTTAAGATTGAAAATTTCTTTGTTAGAAAAAAAAAAAAAACTGATCATGGTGCATTAGCTGGATAAAGAAAAATGGCAAAAGGAATAATCATTTGAGCGGTCACGGTGGGTACACAAATGTGTGTGTGTGTATAGAAAGTGTGTGTATGTATATACATTAACTACATTAACTCCATAAAATGAAAATCGATTTAAACTATTTCATTTTATCCTAAAATGAAATGTGAAAGTCTTCAAAGTCATATGTTTAAGGTATAAATTCTTGTTTAAATCCAAGTAGTCCTTGAAATTCAACTTTAGCACTCTTAGAGAAAAATGAATTATTTCTTTTCTTTGGAGAGGTCGTGTGACTATAAAGGTTTTGCAGTGCACTCATTTTAGAGGTGACATTGAATTTCACTCAACGCTGAAATTCTTTGTGTAGCAAAAGCTGTAAACCTAGTTAGGAAATACAAAGGTTTCAAAAACGTGCACTGGTGGCACAAATTTATGCTATGGCAAAAATTTCATAAATGTATGTGACGCTAAGACATATATGTCTGTGACTTCTGTGTTTCATCATATAGTTGTAAGAATGTAATTTAAAATGATGCCAATTATAGGAGAACAAGGATCATCTTTGGTAATCAATATGTATCCTTCCCACTCCTTTCCCCCCCTTCAAAGGATTACTTTGAAATACTCATATTAAGTATCTGCTTCACTTTTGGAGGATCTAACTAGTTGCTGTAGTATAAGTATTAAAATGATTTCAAAATAAATATAAAATATGCAACTTAATAAATTATCTGCTGATTCTTACACAATTAAAAGTACTGTCAGGTTCAAAACATTCAAATTAAATTCAGAGTCCACCAAAAAACGTATACACACTTCAGGAGAAGAAAAATTGATAGAAATGTTTTAATACTAAATTTATTGAGACATTAGGAGATTAATGCAAATTACCTTTGACCTCTGCAATTACAAGAGGCACTCAAATCCATTGGCTTCAAGACATTTGTTAGTACAGCAAATTGCTGAAGTGTGTATATGATTCTTGGCAGACTCTCTATCTGTGTACATACAAATACATATGTACATATAAACACAATTGTAATGTTCCAGTTGAAGACTGTAATTACTTATACTGTGAATAAAAATGTGTTTCCTCAAAAGATTAAGATAAGCCTATAATGCTGAGGCTTTCATAGTATCTCAGATCTGATTTAACATTTTGTGAATTCAGAAATACACTCTGCTATTAGGCTTATACTGCAATTATTCTTTTAATGAAGGCATCCCCCTTTCTTGATTATGGCTTTGTTAGTTGAATTTCTCTGCATTTACAGCAGACACCATTTTTAGGTATGAGTTAGAGGCAGTAGACCCGAAAGTACTTAACAAGATCATTCTCTAAGTCTGAAGACTTCTGCATTTTGCAATGCATCAAACAGTAATTTGTAATTGACAGTTTTCTTACCTAGAGTGCTTCTCAGTCAAGAGATTGTTCTCCAAAGACAGTCAGCTGGGTAAATGTCAGAGGCTCAAAAAGTAAATTATAGTGCAAACAGCATTGATATTTCTATGAAATGGAAGAAAGGCATATTTATTTTTAAAATATAGAATTTTATTTAAAACAAGTGAAAACCTTCTATTGTGACCTTTATGAGATTCCAAACAGTGACGAATTTGGTCATTACAAATAACCTTTTCCAGAAAGAGCTTTGCCATTTGGGACTTCCATTTGGTAATATATGTGAATTAATTTCTTTTCTACAAAATAACTCATGATATTAAATTTTTATAAGATATTTTATCCCTGATACTGCAGTTTTACACAAATTTTGAAAGGGAAAAATATAAGGGAGCAACTATATGTTAGTCTATCCTTTTAACTTGTTTAGAAGAGATCAGTTATTTTCTTGTTTATTACTTCTATAAAGAATGATGCTGCAGTCGTGTGATCTTTGTGTGGGACTGTGTCTCCCAGTGCTCTTTATGTACATTTTAGTAGTGTGCTATTCGGTGGCTCCACATAAAGCAGCTTCTAATTTAACAAACAGATTGGATTGTCTGAGTGTACTGATTAGTTCTTTGGAATCTGGAAATCTTTTCCATTATGTAAATAATATTATGGTTTTAGGTTGCCTCCCACTTTAACTATTTTTTAACACTTGAGGGACTCAAAGAGAATATAAATGTAACATACATACAATATAGGTATATATTTTGATGTATGGCTGTTTAAAATGAAATATGAGAATATGAAAATAAGCAAAGGATGAGTAACTAGTACTACCGCCAACCCTGCGTGGCTTGCATAGCAACATCTCTGTCAGAATGTAGGCTCTAAATTACAACTCAGAATTACAGGACCATGTTCTGGCCTGATATAATGGCGGAAAATGGTCTTTTTTCTGAACTCATCTCTGAAACACTGAAAGCCACGAGGATCACGGGTCTGTTTTGCTGATTGGGGTCTCCTGTGTTTTTTGACAGGACTTCTGAAAGCAGAAGCGGAGAATGCACAGCAGGACCCAAAGGATTAAGGGGCTCAGAAAGACCAGGTTTCTTTCTTCGGTTCTAAATCCTTGACAAAGTAGTCCTAAGTTTTTGTTTGGTTTAGTTTTGTTTTTACCGCTCTAGCTCTCTCCTCCTGGCAATGCCAGCTCTCCCGTCTTCACTATTAACTATCTGCTGAATTGTAAATTACATGGCCTTCTGGGAAAATAGATTAGTGTCCACCCACCTAGCTACACAAGTGGCTGAGAGACCCAAATGTCTCCAATAGGTTAATACATACGAAAGGGAAGGACAGTGGCAAATTTCAACAGATCTTACAATTCCCTGACGACAATTTTATCAGGATTCACTGGACGGTGCAGAAGCCCAGATTTAGACCATCTTTCTGTTTTTCATGAGAATTGGTGTACTTTCTCGATCATGCTACGTAATATGGTAGACATGAATTCTATCCTCTTGTACTGTATTTCTTTATGAACTTTATCATTTTTGACTTTGTATTTGCTTATCTTTCTGGAAAAACCTTACTTGATGTAGGGATAGTACTTTATTTTGGGTAAGTTCTTATGGCATCCCCAGGACAGTGATTATACATAGCAGACACCAAGTCTGTATTTGCTGAATGAGCCATTAGAAATGTAACACTAATCCAGTGACTTCGTTAATCAGAAACATGCCTTACCTTGATAAAATATGTTTCCGTTCATTTCATCTTATCTTACACACTGTAACAGGAAAGCATCTCTCTAGCTGAAGATCTTTTGAGACCATTGCTTACTGATTGTTTCATACACAGATTTCCTGTTGATTGAGTTTTCCATAAGCCAAGTATCCTGCCACAGAAGTTCCTGCATCTGCCCCTTTCTTACCTCCCCTGCCTAAAAAAACCACGGCTCACATAGACCCCCCTCTTTTCCCTGCTTCACAAATCAGGCACTAATATCATAGTTCTACAGTGTACAGGAAGATAAGTGTAAGGCTTGCAAAATAGATAAGAAAAAGTTATCCCAAAGTCTTCTATTCAGAATTCACCAGTGAAAACACAACTTGAAAAAAGAAGGGTAGAAAGTGTTCATGACTCACATTGCCCCAAGCACTGTGAGGACAAGGAGAAGAGAACCACAATGTCTCAAAAAGGACAATGAGGATCTCAGATGTAATAACATAGTTAACTGTTCTTTTGTTCTGTTCTGTTTTTGTGGTACTGGGGGATTGAACCCGGGGGTATAGTACCACAGAGATACATCCTGAGCGCTTTCTTTCCATTTTTGTTTTGTTCATGTTGCCAAGTGGTATTCAAATTTGTGATCCTCCTGACTCAGCTTCCCTGAGTGCTGGGATTACAGAGGTGTAATAATCTGGCTTATCAGCCTACTATTAATGGTGCTGACCAAGACACTAAAATATACAGAGTCCACCAAAAATATGTATACACACTTCAGGAAAAGAAAAATAGTATGATGTTTTTTCAACAGACTGTGTTACCCTTGTATGTCATATAGTGCCACAAACCCACTACACTGCCGGCCCTTAGAGAAGAAACTAGAAACTGGAAATGCATATGTAGCAGTCTCAATGGTCAAGCTTGTCCAAACAGCAGTTCGCTGTACTAATAAATGTCTGGAAGCTCGTGGCCACCACTTGGAGCACCTCTTATAGTTGTACAGCCCAAAGCTAATTCGTACTAATCCCATGATGTCCTAATAAATTTAGTATTAAAATATTTTTAGAAGTTTTCTTTTCTCGAATTGTGTATACATTTTTTGGTAGGCTCTTTATATATTTCTTGGTTCCTTTGTATCAGCAATAAACCAAACACTACTTCCCTTAGAGAACATGTCCCTTTATTTGGACCCACAGATGCACCAAATTATAAAATATTTTATTTTGTATTGTTTTTTATTTAAAATAGATGAAATAGAAACTAAGCCTTATGTTAATAAATACAGACCCCAAATTTTTGTGATTAGTCTGATTACCCAAAGGACTTCAGGATTTAATTAAAAGCATATACTGAAAAGCAGTTGTCAAAGAGTAACAATTAAGCAAAATCTCACAAATTGTTAAAAAGAGTAAAAAATTTGGGCTATAGCAAACAGATGTTACATACATGCCTCAAATTTGATTCAGATTGTCCAAATGCTGACGAACATTAAAGAAACACCAATGAGGGCCAGTTAAAAATGAGAGCTAAGGATCATGATGGAAACACTGACCTCAGTTCCACAAACTTATTTTATTTTCCTCCTGGAATATTTAGGAACATCTCAGATCGTCCACACTTCACAAAAAGAACAACTCCCCTACCAAAAAGACCACTACCCTACTAAAAATAAGCCGTATGACCACAAGATCAATTCTAATTCTGTTACAATTCATTTCTGCTTTCCACTATTTCAAGTAATTTTACTCTTACAGTTTGAAGTTATTTTCTAAACACATAATCACCTAATCCATGTACTGGATAAATACTTTAGTGTCATATACACTTTAATAGCTCTAATTTTACTACTAATACTTGTATCTCTTGCATATAAATACAATGTAAGGTTAAATCAATACAATTTTAATGTGAATCACGTAATTTGTGGGATTTTATGCCATAAAACTCTATTCTGGTTTGAAAATTATTATCAATTAAGATCTTGGGTATATATCTTCTAAACAATGAAAATTCAAGGACAAAATAATAGTGTCTGTGGCAGATATATATTTAACATATAGGCTAATAAATGAAAACTCATGCAAAGGCATTTCGATTGCAGCTTAAACTAATATTATTATAGGAATTAATTCTAGGGCAAGGCATTTCCTAGATGCCATATATAATCCATTTCTAATCTCACAAATGTTTCTGGATATTAGCTCTAATTTTCTTTTTACATAAAGTAAATTTAAGATCGAAGAGGTTAAACCTTTCTAAAAATCAGGAGAAACTAAAGCTGATGGGGTTTCAAATTTCAAGATTTCCTCATAACTTTAAAAACTTTGCTATTTCCATTAAAGCATGCTGACACTCGATTCTTAATTGAACTAATCAAAAATGACACTTAAAACCAAATTGCTTAGAAGTACCCCTTAAAAACTTCTTTAATAATGCTGATTCAACCAATCAAATATAATCTTCCCATCTAAAATCTCCAAGACTTATTAGCATGTTTGCCTTTTTTAGACATAGTTTATTTAGTGGGATTATTATCTACTTGCTCGTTGGGGCTCTTTTACTAGATTATATTGTGGGATACTGAATAAGATACTGTATAAGAATGTATTAGAACCAAGATGCACCATGTATAGGTACAGAATAAATGTAATGAATGTGACCAATGTATGTAGAATGTACCAATACATGCTCTTGGTTTAAAAAAAAAAAAAAAGAATGTATTAGGCTGAAAACCTTGGAAAACTGTGTCTATATCCTGTTGTAGCATGGCATCTCAAAAGGACATGCACATATTCATTGGTAAGAACAAAACTCAATAATGATTTCATAATTTCAAAGGACTCATTTTTCTTTCTTCCAATATTACCTGGACCACGTGTTTCTTAAAGTTTTAATATGGATTTCTCTGAATAGAAAGGAATATTAGACTTCATCTCATCTTAATCTTTGTAGTCATATGAATTTACCTAGTATGAGCAGGTCTTCTTGTGGAAGACAGAATAATGACCCCACCCCTCAACCAAAGAGGCTGTGTTTTAAACCGCAGAGCCTCTGGCTATGTTATGCTTTCCTTGTATGGGAAAGCAGAGTTAAGATTATAGATGGAGTTCAGGTGGCTAATCTGATGAGTTTAGAGAGAGAATCCTGTATTGTCTAGGTAGATCCAAAGTAGTCACAAGGGTAGAAGAGAGTGTAAGGTAAATATGACTTTGAAATGTCAAAGCAATAGTATGTGAGCAAGGTCAGTTTTGGTTTTGAAGTTAGCAGAAAAGAAATGAACCAAAGGATGCAGGCAGTGTCTAGAAAATGGAAAGGCAAGATAAGGCATTCTCAACTGGAACATCCAGAAAAAGATACAGCCCTTTGACCACACTTATTTCATTGTAATGAAACTAATTTTGAATCTGTAAACAAAGTTGTGAGATCATAAATGTGTTTTGTTTTAAACTCCTAAGTTTATGAGGCTTTGCTATGGCAGCCATAGAAAACAAACACACTCCTTTTGGTTGTTACACCATCTAGACCAACAAGAATTTTAGTAGGTGATAGTGTACATCCATGTGTCCGATTCACACTTCCTTCACAATACTTTTGTAGTGCTCTTATCTATTCATAGTGCTGTCTGTGGGAAACCAGAAACACTTTCCAACGGTGAAATGTCTATCCTGGTAAAGGAGCTACATAGTATAGGTACCTAGGTACCAATCTTTTAATTTTTTTTTAATCTCATAATACTGAGGATTGAACAAAGACCCTCCTTCATGATAGACAAGTTATCTATCATTGACCTACAACTATAGCTCTTTTTAAAAATCACACATCTTTAATTTTTTTTTTTATTTTGAGACAAGTTCTTTTTTAATTGCTAGACTGTCCTCAATCTTGAAATCCTTCTATTTCAGCCTCCTAGGTAGCTGGAATTCCAGACCTGTACCACCATCCCTAGCTTCAAATCTTGATTACTGCATTGTGAATCTATTTTGTTTTTCCTAGCTAGTCTTGGTAATACTTTTTTTCATCAAAAGAATGACTAAATTAGTATAAGTAGCCTTGTGTTTAAACTTATAATAGTACAAGGCTAAAAGTTTCTTACCAGCACAAAAAAGGTTGTTATCACTCTTTCCAAAGCAACAAAAGGAGTTTTCTTAGGAATTTGGATGTTTGAATCCCTTCAAACCTAAAGTATTTATGTTTGGTAATTTTTAGAAAAAAATACAAATAAGAAAGTCATAGCAAATTATGCATCCAGAAAATATTTATAAGACATAAGAAAAAATTGAAATTCCGCACCAATATCTGAAGACCAGTTATGTTCCCCAAACAAATTAAATTTCCAAATGATATCAATATTGCTTTTATATTCCAGAAAGAGATACTTAGAATGAGAGAGAAGCATTATTCTCAACGTGCATAATGTCTCTGAGAAATTCTTTTAAATTATACATACTTGGGGAAGATCTACAATCATGTTTTTTTTTAAATTTTTAAAAAATTTTTACGAAGGTCTGACAATACGCCTGGGAAATTGTATCCACGCATACACACTCCTACATACATCCAGCACATGACATTTCAGGGCCCCGACTCCCTGCAAGGCCAGATAGGCCCCTTGTGTTCGTTACCCTTTGCCATCCCACTTTCTTTCCAAGCAGATCCACTGTTGCTTTTATATTCTACTTCCTTTCTTTTCTGCTCCACTAACTATACACACCATTTGCTCAATAACTTTGCCTTTTGGAGCAGCCGTGTGTGTTCTTAGCTTTCTTCTTTGACTTGTGATTTTGGAGAACTGATTGGTAAGAGTTCTGAGATCTGTGACCTCTGAATGCAAATGCACCTGCCATCGGTATGAACTGTCTGGGCCTCCCTTCTCTTTTGTAGGGTAGTTCTTTAACCGAGGATCCTGTATGCAGAAGGCCGTGTCTAACCCAAGTCTGTTTCTTGTTCAACTTCCTGTTGCATGGCCCATTTTCCTGTTATGGTCCTTGAAGTCTAGATTGACCAAAAGTCTTGCTTCAAAGCGTGTGAACTACATACTTTCTAACTTTCATAGCTTGAAACTTACCTCCAAGGGATTACAGTCTAGAGTATTCTCCAATTCAAGCAGGTTTTCTATAATTTCTAGGAAAAATCGCTCCAGTCTTGGAAAGACATTGACAACAGTCCAAGGCCACTGTTAAGAGACATCTCTCACTTTCTCATTGGAACTGGACATCTTCAAAGAGTTGTGAGAGATGACTCTGAGCCTGAACCTCGGGTCACCTTTTCACATCTTTCTGAAAGAGGAAGCCAACACTTTGTTTACTAGTTCAAACATTACAATGAGTGTGTATAAGTAGTATTACTTTTCTTTTATGTATTAATATTTTTATTAAGTATGGCTTTCTTGTCCCATTCCATGAATGTCTCTCTCTTTGTTTTGTTCCATTTTCTAACAACTCTGGTTTTTTAAATTACTTTTTTTCCTGAGTTTTGAGCAAAATTTATTTTTAGACACAATAATCCCTGGATTGTGTATTTGAAATTCTTACATTTGTGGTAATTTTTGAAAAGGACTGTATTAAAGTTTTTTTCCTCTCTACTCAATTCCAATAAGATGACATATTCCTTGTACTATAAAGATAGTTATTATGCTTTATTTTCATTCACAGAATCTACCACTCCCTTAGAATTGTGAAATCTTAAACCCATAAACAAGACAAGGACTTCCATTGTTCTACGACAAAGGCCAGTCTGAAATCAGGTGACATTGGTGGGCTGAGGCTGAGGGACCAGGGGCATGTGAGCAAATACTGAGCAACCAGATGAATACAGATAAAATCATTGCTGAGTATAACAACACATCAAAAATAACCACTGTTAACTGCCTATGTCCTTCCACATATCCGTTCTAACACTTATAGCTTTTCAGTAAAATGGAATAATAATATATGTATTAGTTTGGATACTTTTATTTTCATAATAAAATATAAGAGTTATATTTCCACATTAAGAAATACATGGCTATGCTATAAATACTGCAATTATAAATTACTTTTCCTTATACTGGACCTTCCAAGGATTTGAATGTATATATACCAACTATTATTGACAAATACCAAACTACCAGTACACATCACTCTTAGGATCATAGTTTGTGGTTTGAGAATACTCATACTTGCAAAAGCATATATCACTTGTGAAACCTCCATTGTAAAATGAAGATCGCCAAGGGATGTAATAATAAAATCCTCCTAATGCCACATTGTGGGGTATACATTTTTCCTACACGTTAATGACAAATCAGACCAGGAAGAGTTTCTGTGTCACACACATTTGTTTCATGTTCTAATAGATTAAAATGACAAAGTAGTTCACAGAATCATCTGGCTCAGGTATTGTGAAAGTGTGGGCTACCCTAATGACTTTTGGGAGACATTTTCTTAAATTTTTCTATTTATGAAGTGAGAATGCTCTTTTACAAAACTCTCGCTGGAGTAAGGAGAAGAAGAGAGAATTTTGGAGGCAGAGAATATGCAGTTAATTTCTCTTACTGAACTTTTCTTTTAGACCACTCCTTAGGCCATTAAAAATACACCCTCTTAAAAAGTTAAATATGCATTTTTCTGATTATAAAAGATTAATATTGAAAAATCTAGGAAGGAAGAAAGGAAGGAAAGTAAAAGCAGAGAAAAAGAAACCAGAAAAAGTAAAGAAGAGGAAGAAAAGAAAAGTCAAAACAGGATAACCAACTTGCAGAAGGGGGTATTGAAAGGGGCAGGAGGGTCTGGGGCTTAATGTATCAGGCACGCAGTATTGTTACTCAAATCAAGAACTCGGTCCTCCTGCATAAAGAATAGAACAAACGCAAATAACTGATAATTCATGAATTTTTTTTTAATAAAAAGATCTAATTCTTTGGAAGAAACATAATATGAGGAAAAACTTAGCCAAAACAATGCACATAACAAGGCATTACTTACAAGCATATACATACATGCACACAAATGCTTGCACCCGCACATCCTGGAATCATATTTTCCACACCCTCCCATCACCTTCTGCTTCAGCTGCCTCTCGGGAAATTCATTTAAGTTAGATGTACATAGATATCAGTGAAAGTAGAATTCTAATTGCCTCTGTTGATTGACTACCCTAATCTTGCAGTAAACCATGCCACCTCCCAGAGCTACCTTTTGGCACTAAGAAAGGCAAAGCTGAGAAGAAGATAATGAAATGGGAAACAGGGAGATGGAAACGGTAAAGAACTGAAGCAACGTCCAGTGCTGCAGTCTGCTGGAGGTTTAGGATTCTGGCATCTGCTAATCTTCTTGTGTTGGTAGAAGAGGTCTTTAGATATTAAGATAGAAATGAGGGGAGATGGAGAAACACCAACATGAAGAAATTTAAAATACACAATGTAACATTAAGGTTTTAGGTAATGGGGCATTTTATGACTCGTGTTATTTTCTACAATTTATTTGACTTTTTCTCCCTGACAGGTGTTCAGTAGCTCACTGTGATTGTTGAAAATCAGCACGGGAAGCAGGGTGTATAGCTATAGGAGCTGCAGTCAAATCAATGAAATAATTAAAGTCAGGTTAAAAATCTTGCTAATTCTAAATAGGTATTTGGAGAAGAATTAAGCACATGTAGTCATGTTTCAAGTGGTGCAATGTATTCTTGGCTTAAAATTATCCCACTCATGTTAAAATTGATTTTAAAAAAAAAGAATTGTAATCTTCATAGACATTTTGATAGAAATTTGCCTTTTAAAAAGATAAGTTCAAAATAATGAAAGACTAGGATAAGGGCAATTTCTAGTTAATTTATAGCCATACATGATATCACCCATTTACCTTTTGAAAAGAAATACATCAACCTGGAATATTACCAATATTAAAGCAAAAGAGTAATAAGGCCAATATTACCTTTTTCTATAGATACTCAGTCCAAAAGCTATCTCATATATATCTTTTATTTGTTCCTAGATTATGAAACATTGATTTAGTCTTTTTTTTTTCTCATTTATTCTCTCAAGTTCTGAAACAGAACGGCATCTGAGTTCCCTCAGCCATTTGTTCTCAAAGTGAGGTCTTTGCTGTGCAGAAATAACTTATTAGAAATGCAAACTATGGGACTCATTCCAGACCTACTACAAAAAGAAACTCTTGGGAGTGGAATCAAGAAATGTCTATTCAAAACCCCCTCCACGATTTCTGTGTTCATTAAAAGTTGAGAACCACAGACTGAGGCATGAATTGTGTTCTTTTTTTAAAAAGTTTCTTTCAGTATCCCTTTGGAATCGCCAAACCTTCATAATTCCCTAGAGTTTGAAGAGACTCCTACTGTCACAGTGAGCCAGATGACTCCCTTAGGCAAGCTATTTAGGATTGTGACGTAATTTGCAGACTGCATCTTCCAGCAACTTTCTTGACTCTAACCCCCTTGCTTCATGCTCACAAATAAGGCTTATAGAAACCAAATTATATTATGTAAATTTGTAGCTTTTTAAAAAGTACAACTATATGGTTTAAGGGCATTTTGTTCACAGAATTTGCTTACAAGAAGCAACTCAAAAAATTTGTTTTCAATATATAAAAATATAAACCAGTAGAAACATTATTATTGGAATTATGATTACTACAACTTATGCTGCTATAAATGCATATATCTGTCCTTGAATTGCATCCAGACCAATCAAATGCAAAGTGAGTTTATTCAGTCAGACTATTTCAATGTCTTGATTACCTATAGTAAAGGGAATGAGTCATTTATTTCCAATTGTCAAAACAACTAACATAGAAAACTGCAATTAGCAGTCAGTAAGGATCTTAACAAACAACTCACATACACAACAATAGTGAATTTTCCATATTTGCTAAGTAAAATGCAGTAAGAATATATCAGTTGGTTAAATAGTTATGATCATAACTATTTGACCAAAACATTTAAATGAGACACATTAAAGGCAAAAGTGACTTAAGAAAAATACAACTTTCTTGTTCTTAAATCTTATAGAGCCTCTAGCAATATTTATAGAGGTATTATTGCAGAAAGTCATGTACATTTTTGTTTACTTTTTTTTTTAACTACACAGTGCTAGGCAACCAAACTGCAGCTTTTAAAACCTTATCCCTGTGCTCGCTTCGGCAGCACATATACTAAAAGTGGAACGATACAGAGAAGATTAGCATGGCCCCTGTGCAAGGATGACACGCAAATTCGTGAAGCGTTCCATATTTTTAAAGGAACCCTCCTGCAGTGTTGGTGGGAATGCAGACTGGTCCAACCACTGTGGAAATCAGTGTGGAGATTCCTCAGAAAACTACAACTAGAGGTTCCATTTGACCCAGCTATTCCTCTGCTGGGTATCTTTCCAGAAGAATTAAAATCATCATATCACAGTGATATATGCACAACCATGTTCATAGCAGCATAATTTGTAATAGCTAAGTCTTGGAAAGAACCTAAATGCCCAACAACTGATGAATGGCTAAAAAAGATGTGGTTTTTCTACACAATGGAGTACTACACTGCCATAAAAAAGGATAAACTAGAGTCATTTGTATATAAATGGATGTTCCTGGAGAACATACTATTAAGTGAAATAAATCAGACACTTATTAGTACATATTGAATTGTTTCTCTGATATGAGAAACCATAAGTGTAAATAAGGACAAAGGGGTAGAATAGTTATTGTATTCAAAAGAGAGAACTAGATAGGGTAAAGGGGGATAAAGAAGAAGGTTAAAAGAAAAGTAAGATGAAAGGGGAAAAAATGGTAAAGTGTAGTTACATTTGTTGCAAATAGGGAGAGGTGGGTGAATGGAAGGGAGGGGAGGGGAAGGGGGGAAGAGGGGGGAAAACCAAGATGTATCATGTACAGGTACAAAATAACCATGTTGATTATGATCATTATGTATGCAATGTACCAATACATGTTCTTGGTAAAAAATAATAAAAAAATAAAAAATAAATAAAACCTTATCCCTGGTTAACTCAAAAATCATCTTTCTGGCCCAGCAATGGTGTGTACCAGAGGTTGTTAAAATACTTTTGGAGAAGTTTCAATTACTTGAATCTCTTTAATAATCAGATTTCTTGATGAATATGCACTTAAAATTTATTCAGAATCACAAGATAATTTAAATTTGATTCATGCCCTGATTTAGAGCTACAGTATTTATTAATTTGATGCTACATTTTGTATAAGATTTACAACTTTTTGTAAGATTTATATTTGGAGTATGTATTATGTTTCTGCTGATGAACTGAAAATAAATTGTTGACTTAGACAAAAACAGAAGAATATTCAGGAAGTATACTTCGGAATGTATTTTTGTCCATTAGAATAAAACATTTCCTAAATTTCTATTATTTTTCATCTAATTTGATGTAACTTAGAAGTTAATTGAATGTGACAGTAAACTAATAATGTTTCTCATCAACAACTACAATTTTGATGTCCCTGCAGAAGGCCACATTCTTATGTGTTTAATTTAGTGAAACTGGGAGGTGTAGATCTGTCACTTAAACGTATAACACACAAGAGACATTATACCTGTTAAATTACTGTTAGGCATTACGTAGTGAATATAAATAATAAAAACAAGAGTAAAATTATAGCTGTTGATAAAATCAAATGTTATAAATGAATCAAGGAAATCAATCAATTGTACCAGGTCTCCAGACATAAAGCTTAAAGCAGTTCAGGAAACTAGCATCTCAAATATTCTAGTACTGGTTAGATTAAGAAATTGTGTTTAGACATTTTGGTCAAAAAGTCAAAAATGGTAAAAGCCAAATTGGAGAGAGAATTCTCCATAAATATTGCTTCATGGAGAATCTCAAGAATGAAGTTGGTTTAGTCCTCAGGTAGTATGATAAACTTAAATACCACATTAATTTTGCGATTTCCATCACTCTTTAACCAAATTGCATATGGTGATGGATATATGAATAAGACGCAGCATTAGGATTTCAGAATGAAAGATTAAATCATTGGGGAGGTGTTAAAGGCATTGTTTAAAAATGAATTCACTTTAATATTAAACTTTGTCCCATATAAGTATTCAATGGGCAATGTATTAGCCAGATTTCTCTTACTATAACAAAATATTGGAGATGATTTACTTAAAAAGATTAAAGGTTTATTATCATTTGTGATTTGGAGATTCCAGTCACTTGGTGCCATTACTTTTGGGAGTGTGTCAATTACATCATGGTGCATTATATCATGGCAAGACCATATGGCATAAGCCACTTTACTTCATGGCTGAAAAGCAAAAAGAAAGACTAAGAAAGAGGCTGGGACCTCAGTATTCCTCTCAAAGGCACACCTCCAGTGATATCACGTCCTCCTGTTAAGCCTCACGTCGTAAAGATGTGACCACCTCCCAATAGCTCCACAGGTTAGGGACCAAATTTTCATATACAAGTCTACATGACGGGTAAAATCCAAACTATGGCAGACAAGTCACAATAAAATAACCTGTAATCTAGAAAAATATTGATATCAAAGGTGAACTAAAGCCATGGGTAATTTCTAAATTTTATTTTTCTTTAAGGCTAAAATTTTTCTTCTAGGAGTTATACATCTTTGGAAAATAAATTGTCCTGGGAAAAAAATCAAAGGAATTCTCTCAATTTTCAGTTCTTCCCATATTTCCAGGATTCGAGACAATTTTTCAACAGCTGAAATCACCTGGCCTCATCAATGGCTCAATACTCATCCTTTTGGTGTGGGTCCCAATTACTCATTGGAGATATTAAAAGAGAGACAGCCAACCCTGAGGGGAAAAAATTAGGACAACCATATTGTGATTCAACTCTAACTGTGTCGTTTACCCTGATAGTCAAGCTTCGGACTTTTCCCAGTCAATGAATTCCTTTCTTTTTTCGAGGTCCACCTTTTTCTAGCCATGATTACTTTGCCTGTGCCTTTGTCTGTGTGATCTACCTTAGTGTTTTTTATGTTGTTCTTGTTACTTTTCAATGATGGAAATAATATTCATTGACTCTTCTTGCTTGTGTTTGCCCACTTTCATCCACATTTGTAATTTATAATTCTAAATGAGAGGCTAAGACCCATTCACCTGCTAAGAGCAAACTTTAATGCAAACCAGTTTCTTTACTGTCCAGATTTCTATGGTTAATTCACCCCGTAGCCTCTATAACTGTGATTCACTTAGCTATTGGGACCCTCACTTTGCAGCATAAATTGCTCTGGAGGGTTATTGCTTGAAATATTTGATACTCTCCGGTATTGAGATTAATGAAAATTGAAAGTGCTTGAAGGCATAGGCAAAGAAAGAAGCCAGAGACATACAGAAAGCTACCCCTGTGTTCATTATAGAAGGCATTACACCAGCACATATTATGCACCTGCCATTTTAATTAAGGAATATTGCTGTTGCTATCTACTACATGACTGAATTAGGAATTAGACTGAATTAGAAATTGTGGAGAGACACAAAAGTGTAAAATTTTTATTTTTGATGGTACATTTTAGCTATGGAGGCAAAGATAAGAAATATCAGGAAGCATAAAAATAGTTTTATTGATAAGCATCTAATTGCCTCCATCTTAGAAAAGAAATACCCCCAAGACATTTGACAATAGAAACAGGGTAGCAGTAGTGGTAGGACAACATTTTTGCAGAATAGAGGAGTCTGTAGTCATTTTACTTTTTGTAACTGATGGATTCTTTGTTACACTTGCAGAACAAACAGAAAGCACTTCACTAAAAGGAGAGAGGTACTATCCCTGAGGACATGGCCCATGTCTGATATGAAAACAGGCATACAGTCAAAACTCGTGAGGCTGCCACTGTTCTTCAGTGTGTAATACCTTCAGTGTTTGAAATCTGTTTTGTAATCTTGTCAAATACTATCAACCCGAACTAAAGGAAACAAATGATACATAAATCTTCCCATTCTGAGACCTTGGGAAGTAAATACCTCTTAAATGGTAATGCAGTTTTCTAAATACCAATGATGTATGTTGCTCAAAAGACATAACTAGGTTGAGCATTATAGCAACATCTGTAGAAGCAAAATGAAGCCATCAGTTTATGTCAACAATACTTGCAGTACCTCTCTGCAGCCAGGTGCATCAATTAATAAGCATTCTGTAGCAAAGATTCCACATCTGAGTCTGCTACAGTGAAAAGTGATGTCAAAGAACACAGCCCAAAGAAGCTTGGAGAAAAAAGCACAGACTATCCTACAATAAAGGAAATCTCCAGGATCACATAGCAAAAGCAGAGACAGAAAAGAGCTGTTATTATTATGTTAATTGTAGGGAACACAATTAACATAATTGAGCACTTAAATGCATAAGAAACAAATTGAGACCACAAATAAATAAGGAGAAAGCTATGTAAAGACAGCATCACGATGCTACACTTGATCTTTAACTGCCAACTTCTCTGGAATTAAGTAGGACTGACACCTGTAAGGGCTAGTTCTTGGTGTTAAACTAAGTGGGGCTTTATGTATGTGAGCTTCTGTAGGAACAGCTTGGTTTGTTAGCACCTGGCAGCCGTTATCACGTTGGGCAAGGTTCTTATCTACTTATGACTCAGTTTTCTTTTATAAATGAGGCAACACGGCAACATATGAGCATTGCCTCATAGAGTGTTGTGATTTTTAAGTGAGATAATTGCGTGAGATATTTATTCTATTATCTGTGGCCCATAGCAAATACTCAGAAAATATATTTTTACTGTACATATTATTATTACCAGGTATAAAGAGGCGTACTATTTAAAATGACATGAATGAATTAGTAGTTAATAAAATTTTTATTTATATTAGAAATTCTAATCAACTCATAAATATTTGAATCAAGACTACATTAATGTAACCTCCATTAAAATCTGCTTTCTGTATGAAAAACTGAAAGGGAATTGATTAATTTGCAGTTAATTTTTCTCATAATATAACCAAAAAGGCAAAATTAAGATGGTAAAATTTTCTAATTAACTGATTTGTGAACTATAAGTACTTCAAAATATGCCAACTATCTTAGTTAATATAATTGGATAATTAGAAAACTAAATATGCAACAGTTATCTATAAGTGTTTTATTTTTAGATACTTATATATGATCTCTTATTATTTTACTTACAGTTTTGGTAAACTTGTCTTGAGGAATAAATATGTGTAATATTATTGCAAATTATAGGTTTCCAGTTTGGTAAGTTTTTTGTAAGTGACCACGCCAACATTATGACACAGATACAAGCCACATCCCAGAATTCTCTCTAGTGTGTGTCTATTCCTAAGTAACTGCACAACTCTTCACGTGTTGCTCCTCTTGCTTCTCTCACTTGGGTTATTTAAAATTGATTTTAATTTTTTTACAATGGTATCATGTCATACATAGTATTTTGTTTGTGATTCTTGTGGTCAGCATGAGTTTATGAGACTGATTTGTATTGTTGCTTGAAATACAAAAGTCTTTTCTCTTTTCTCGCTGTATAGTAAGTAGTTGTCATATGGGCATATTACTTGATATATTTATTTAATCTACTATTGATTAAGAGACTAATTCTATTGTTTGATACTGTGATTTATACCTGATGCACATTGTTGTAGCTATCTATGCTGTTTGTATGCATTCATTACTGTTAGGTGCATGGGTAAAAGTTGAATCGGTTGGTCATAGAGCATGCATATGTTTAGTTAAAGAAGGTACTGCCAAGAGTTTTATATACTACATACACGGATATATACCATTACCAGAAACCAGGAGAGTGTTGTTGATCCATTTATGTGTCCACAATGGTACAAGGAATATGGATGCTATAGTTATTTACCTGACAAAGTTGTTCAGAAGTCTTTGAAACTGTCTTGTGGGAAGACTTTGGAAAAGTTTGGAGATACTGACGGCAGAAGTCCTAAAATGTTGTAAGGTGAGCTTGATGGGTAAATTCTGATTGGAAATCACAAAACCAAAATTCTGAGAGAAAAGTGATCTTTAAAGTCAAGCTCTAAGGTTTCAGATAGAAATAAAAACTATTAGAAACTGGAATAGAGGTCAGGTGTGATTCATTTTGGCAAAGAATTAGTCTTTGTGTGTGTGTGTGTGTGTGTGTGTGTGTGTGTGTGTGTGTTTGTGTGTGTGTTTAATCCATAACCTGAGATTTGTGTGAAGCTCATTTTAAAGGTGGAAGACTAACTGATCTGGCAAAAAAAAAAAAAAAAAATCATGACAGCCCAATGTTCAGCCCAATGTGCTGCTGGCTGCCTTTAGCCAGATCTACAGTGAGAATCAGAAACAAAAAGCAAAGCTAAATGATTTCAAAACTTTCCAGGTTGGCCAGAAAAAAATGGCACCTGTGAAGTAGGTGCCAAGGTGAGTGTGGCTGTTAAAATGATTAACATTTTCAAAAATCCAAGTACTTGCCATGAGAAAAATAAAAAGATGCCTAGTGGCCAGCTTAGAAAGTGAAAAGACCCACCGTCTCCACACTCAACTGTATAAAAAGGCAAACTCCTATGAATGATCCTGCCTTCAGAAGAGAGCCCCAAGTTGCCTATGCTTATTCAGGGGTACCTGGGGAAGTGTTTCCTGGCTAATTTATAGGATTCGAAGACTTGGAATCTTATTATGAATATAATAATAGTAGTAGAATACTAAGAGTTCTACGGATATAACAGCAAGTCTTATTCCTTGTATATATAAAAACATGACATATTTATCACACATATAGCAAATACATAAATATATATAACAAATATATATGACAATATATATGCCATATTTTCTCCATTTTGAGATCTTGTATTTTGAGTCACTTAAATTACCTTTTAATAAACAAAAGTTTTCTAAATTAATTATATAATCTGTTAATCTTTTCCTATATGATTGATGATGTTTTATATCTTGCTTTAACAATGTGTGCCAATACCAGTGGGACCTATCTACAGTGATTTCTAGGTATTTTATTTATGGCCATTTACCTATTTCTAGAATTTATCTCTAATTGATTTCCTACCATGTTGTTTCTTGAAAGATTTGAGCTTCATTTCTTTTCAGATGAGAACCATTTTAATATTATGCATAGTTACTGGTATATTAATGTGTAATTGTATTTTAATATGTATATCCTAAGTGTGCGCTGTCTTTAGGGAGTGACTATTTCAGTTTGTTGGGTTCAATAATTCATTCACTCATTTATTAATTTTACAAATACATGTGCAGCCCGTGCTCAGCATTGTTATTTGTGGCTGTTGTTCTTTATAATATGGACATATAATATGTAGTGATATAATCTATACAGTATGGCTTTCTGGTTCTTGAGCTTACAGAGTAACATAAGACTTAAATATCATTGAGTGATCTTCCATATATAATTTATATATTATCTTTTTGTCATTTTTAACTATGCATAAATTGGTCTTATCGTCTCATGTATGTCTCTGGGAAAATATAAATATTTAATGAGCGATAATATGTCAAATTGATTGCCTTTAAAGCAATTGTGAGAATTATTTTTTAAACAAGAGACCCTTTCTCCTAAAAATTCAAGGATCTAAAGCCATGCATAATTTCTGCTGTAATTGTTTTTCTATATATTTGAAATACATGTTTTATGGTGGTACCATGCTGTGTTAAATCATTTAAAATTTCTTTATAATGATTAAATAATACAGGGGGTTAGAGATTTAGCTCAAGTGGTAGAATGCTTGCCTAGCAAGCACAGGCCCGAAGTCCGATCCCCAACAGCCCCCCCAAAATGATTAAATAATACAGAATAAATTCTGAAATTGAAGAACTTGATATTTTTTAATTGTGTCAGAGATATATCATATGAAGTTTCACGTTCTCAAGAGTAAATACACATTGCTATACTTCAGTATAAAAATCCTGAGTAAAAGCTGGTTGTAAAAATAATACCTCATATGCAAAATAGAATATGTAAAATAGAGGAAGCAAGGAGAAATAAAGTAATAATTATAGTAAAAGAGATATGCTGAAACAGATACTTCAATAAATAAGTCTTAGCTTAATTATGTTTTAAAAAATAATTTAGTATTAACTCAACTAAATAAAGAAATCTCAGGGTAATCCTGGATATATTTGTTTATTTTTAAATTTTTGCTTAGCATGTGTTCCTTGTACATACCAATGGGATTCAGTAAATTATTTCAATATATAGATACTGTGTGTCTCCCTTTATCCACTCATCTCCCTCTTAACTCACCATGACAGCAAATCATCATTCTCTTTTATTTCCCACATAGTAGACAGAATCTGGGGTGCTTATTCTTCTCTGTGTAGTGTATTTCTCTTGGCATAATGCCCTCCATTCATTTTGCTCCTAGTCTTAGGGTTTCATTCTTCTTTATGTTTCAATGATATTTAGTTATGGATATGTACCAGATTTTCTAGTCCACGCATCCATTGATTTGCATTTTCTTGATGGCTAATGATATTGAGCATTTTATCATATATTTGTAGGACATTCGTATGTCTTAAGAAGCGTCTATAAAAAAAGAAATGTTTTATCTAGATCGTTTCCTCATTTCTAGTTGGATTACATGATAGGTTGTTAAGATTTTGGATTTCTTATAAATTCTGGATATTAGCCGTATGTCAGATAAAGTGTTGGCAAATATCGTACACCCTTCGGTAGTCTATGTCTTCATAGTGTAGTTTTCTTCACTCTGTGGAAGCTTTTAAATTTGATATTGTCTCATTTGCCTGTTTGCTTTTGGTGCCTGTACTTCTGGGTCCTGTCCAAAATAATCACTGCCTATACCAATGTTGTGATATGTTTCCCCTAAGTTTCCTTTGGGTAGTTTCATAGTTTCAAGTCATAAAGGTAGATATTTGGTGTATTTTGAGATTTTCTTCTTCATTGTGAGTGTGTTCTGGGTATGGACATCTAGTTGTGATGGTAAGTATCTAGATGTCCCCCCAGAGTCTCATGTGCTCATAGGTGGGGCTTTCGGGAGTGACTGTGGATGGGTGTGATACTGAATAATGGGTGTTATAAGTGGATCTGTCTGCTAATTGGTTTAGCGTAGTTCTACATGTGGTTGAATGGATTTACTGAAGGCAGAAGATGCCCACCACAACCACTAGGTGTGATTGGCAATGGCCAATAGTTTTACAGCATGGATGGAATAAAAGGGAAAAAAAGGCTCCCTGTTTGCTGCTTCCTGCCTGCTACCCCGTGAATCATGTGTCTTCTGCAATACCCCTCTGCTGTGCTCCCTGCCTTATAGTCAGCTGACAACAGACTGAAACCTCTACAAACTGTGATCTAAAGTAAACTTTTCCTCCTTAACTAGTGGGTGTTGGGTATTTCATTCTAGCACCTAGAAACGTAACTAAGACACCAGTTATTCCAAGAGCATTTATTGGAAAAGCACTCCCTTCAGCAAATGGTTTTTGTGTCCTTGTAGGGAAGCGATTCAATATACATTCATAGGAGTATTTGTGTAACCTCTGTCCTGTTCCACTGATCTGTGTCAGTTTTCATACCAGTGAGATGTTGTTTTGGTTACTTTGGTTCTGCAGTATGTCTTGACGTCAGGCCTTTTGGTAAGTCAGCACTGTCCTTTGTATTAAAAATTTCTTTGCCTATGTGGGAGTCTCTTATACTTCCATATAAATTTTAAGGATTTTTTTCTACTTTTGTGAATATTTTCACTGCTAATTTGATAAGAATTTCATTGAATCTGTAATTGGCTTTGGCTATTGTATATTTTAACGGTCTTACTTCTTGTAATCTATAAACATGAGAATTGTTTTCATGTTTTGTGTGTGTTTGTTTCAATTTATCTTGTCAGCATTTAGTAATTTTCCTTGTATAAGTCTTTCACTTTCATAGTTAAATTTTCTCCAAGATATTTTACTTTATTTTATTTATTTTGTTCTAGCTATTGTGAATGGGATTGCTTTCATGATTTCTTTCTCAGCACTTATTATTATTGTATAAAAATTGTACCTATATATGTATATTGACTGTATACCTTTCTATTTTGGCTTTTGTTTGTTTTGTTTTGTTTTGGTGCTAGGGATCAAGCTCATGGCTTTGTGCTTGGAAGGCAAGTACTCTAACCACTGAGCTAAATCTCCATCTTTCTACTTTAATTCACTCATTTATCAATTCTAATATTCTTTGGATGGAGTGTTTAGGTTGTTCTATCTGTAACACCATATCGTCTGAAAACAGAAATAATTTTAATCCTTTCCTTTTATTTGTGTTATGGTGTGTGTCTAGATGTCCCCCCAAAGCCTCATGTGGTAAGAGATAGCTGGATCTAGAGTGTGTGGTTACTAAATTAATCCACTGATTGGTTTGGCATGGTTCTGCTGGGATCAAGGATGTGAAACTAAAATTAAAGGTATTAGGATTAAGGGTGGGAGTGCTGCCCGCCCTAAGGACAGGTAGCCTGGATAAGATATAAAATACAGGAGGAAGCTGGTTAGTCCCCCGCTTGCTTGCATCCCTTGCTTACCTTGCTGCCTTCTGCCTGTCTGCCATGCCACCCTGCCTCGGACCCAGCTGACTGTGGACTGAAACCTCTACAAACTGTGAGCCAAATAAACCTTTCTTCCCCTAACTTTGGGTGTCAGATATTTTGTCCCAGCAATGAGAGAAAAGTAACTAAGACACACCTATAAAGCCATATGCTGTGCAACATAATTTATTATGGAAATAACACAAAGAGGCAAAGAAAACAGAGCACAGACTTTTGCTTATTACAAATGGAGACTGGAAAATTTTCCGTAATAATCCACTGTCATTTTTTGCAAGAATAAATTTTATGCATTTGTGATTATATGTAAACAGTGCTAAAATATGACGATTCAGTGAGAGAAATGTGTTAGGTGCTATCAGAAAATACAACATAAATGTAGATTGAGGATAAGGGATCAATGAGAATTTTCTTTGAAAATAAGACTTATGCTGTGATATGAATATACACAGTATAGGGAAATGGGTGAGAGTTCAGGAAAAAGCACTTGTGTCTACCTCAAAAAAACACATAAAATCCCAGAGTCTGAAAAATGATTGGAGAAGAAGCCTGGTGTGATTAGAGCACAGACAACAGTGTAGGAAAGATGGAGAGCTGATGGGGCTAGATGTTGAAGTGAGAGGCAAGGAAATGGCATTCAAGTACATACATTTTGGGGGCAGTGCTGGGGCTAGAACTCAGGGTTTTGCACTTGCTAGGCAAGCGCTCTATCACTGAGCTAAATCCCCAACCAACCCCTGTATATATTTTTTAAAAAATGGAATTTTTGCTAGAAGATTTGAAGCTGGACACTGACGGGGGAAGAGAAAGAAGCTGGATAAAAGATTATGCCACGAGACCAGAAAGACTTGTGAAAGACACTTGCTACTGGAAATGAGCAGAGTTAATACAAGTGACAACGCAGTCAAGGAAAGCCACCACCCTGATTCTGAGATGCTTTACCTTAATGAATGGTTACATAGAGTGACCATTTACTGTGGTAAAATATCTACTCTCTGCAGCAGAATAGATTTAAAAGGTTGTTAGAACTTCAGAATTGAAATTTAGTTTGAAGGGGTTATTGTACATTCAATGGAAGATGTCAGGTCGGCAATTGTGTATATTAATGTGGATTTCGGGGAACTTTCAGAAATGGAAAGGTAAATTTGTGACTCGTCAGAATATATGTAGTATTTAAAAGCCATGATACTGGCTGAGTTCTGGGAATTTTCAACATGGGTACAACCCAAACAAAAAGTACTTTGAGGATTCAATCAAGTTGTATGCATAGTATTACACAAGGAATGAAAATTGTAATGACATGTAAGAAAACACACACTTGTGTATGTGTAGGGTGCACATCAAAATATGAAAAAATATAGACAGGAAATGATTCATAAATGTTTCAGGGCAATGGATGGCTTCGAGAGTGATGGGGCAAGAACACTATTAGGCAAAGTATACAAATGATGTTCAACTTTACCTCAAAATTTTACTTCTAAAAAAGTACACATTTAAACATCAAAAATTAATTAAATGACTAGCCAGAGTTTAGAAAAAATGACAATTGGAGAATTCTATTTAGACATTTGTACGTAGAATAAATGGAGAAGAAAACAGGACTGCCAATGAGTAATGGTTTGGCTTTTGAGGTCGTAGTCAGTGTGCTGTTTGTTAAATTTTGTAACAAGTGTGGTACAAAATCATGCATTTAAAGATTTATCTAAAGATCACTTCTGTTAGGAGAAACAATTTCATCATGCTAATGAAGAGCTAATAAGAGAAGATAGCTGCAGATACAATTAAATTTGTATATTTGGTTTTGTGAAGATTGAAGTGTCAATAATTTTTGGCTTTTATTTTCTCTAAAATATGCAGGAAAACAAAAAATTCAGAGCTGGAGGACACTGGAAATTTGGCAGACACAGAGGCCTGAAACAGTAAATACATAAAACAAGAAAGCAAAACTATTGGAGGAATATGTTTATATTTCTCTGCGGTTTTCAGAGCTCAGCTGAGGTTGAAGATATAATTGGTAACAACGTATAACAATTTACATTTTCCCAGCAAGTCTCAGATCTACAGCTCAAGTACATCATCGCTTTGATTTGTTATTTTTCTAGAAATGCGACTGAAATTAGAAGAGGGAATGAATGGAGAAGACAAAAGGGTGCTTCAGGGAAACTCTTGACCATTTTACGGAATGTGGCACCTTTTTCCCAACTGCCAGGCCCTGAAGGCTTCATGTGCTTGCCTCACTTTCGGTAGCTTGTCTCCCTCGGTCTCTGGGGAAGGTATGCACGCTGGACTATGCAAAGTGGAAATAATTATGGGGCTTCTGAAGTCTTGTTACCTGGGACTAATCAGTCAAAATTGTGTTCACTTTCCAAAAACAGTGCTCTAGCTCTCTAAGTCGAATCAACATAGTATAAATTCAAGAATTTAATGGACTTTAAATTTTGCCAGCCTCAGCGTTAAACATAAACTTGATTTATTAAGTTTATCCTATTCCACAGCAAGATATTTATGAAGGGAGCAGCTCCAAGTGTTGGATGAAGTTGAAGCAGTTGGTTACTCTTTGTCTGCCTTCAAACACATTGATTAAATTACTGTCAGTTGGATTATTGCAGTAACATTGAAAATGGTGATTCAAAGTGAACGATTATTTTGTCCTTGGTCATCATGTACTATCCAGCAAACAACATGATTAGGTAAAAGAGTATTTGAGGTTCATTATTGTTTCTTTAGTGAATCATTTCACAAATGACATCATTATATTATTTGAAACTACTTTCACCTAAAACAAAAATTAAATCCTATGTATTAGATATTTACACAAATCCCAACAAACAACTTTAGCCACGAAAACTATGTATGTGTAGGCTGGAATTGTATGGAGAGTTCAGTAATGAATCGTGTTTTTTGCATGAGTACTGTGTTAGACAGCTTTCTGTCACTATGATAAAGCTCCTAAGAAAAATAATTTACAGAAGGAAAGGTTTATTTTCCCTTATGCTTTCAGAAGCTTCCATCCTAGTTCACTGGCTCCATTACTTTGAGCTTCAGACAAAGCAAAACATGGTGGCAGAAGCATGCAGAATAAGGGGTCATTCAATTTGTGGAATCCAGCAAGTTGATACAGGGAATGAGCAAAGGTCTAATGATGAAATACACCTTTCCGACCCATTGAACTAACTCTTACACTTCCCAATATCTCTACCACCTCCAAATAATGCTATTAAATTGCGGATCCATCAATGGGTTAATCCATTGATATGGTCAGAGTCCTCACCATCCAGTTATTGCCCCCAAGCCTCACTTCTGAACACTGCTGCCTTGGGGACCTGGCCTTCAATACACAAAGTTTTGGGGGGGCTGTTACACATCTAAACAGTAACACCTACAGACATGGTTGAATGATGACCCTGGTATAGTCACCATTTTTTTTCTTACTAGACTCGTCTCTTCTTGGCTTGCACTGCTAGAACAAAACAGCACAGACTGAGTGGCTTAAAGAACAGAATTTCTCAGAGTTCCTGGAAGCTAAGAAGTCCGAGACTGAGGTGCTGCCTGACTTCTGTCCAGGAGGGTTTGCAGATGGCTGCCCTCTTGTTGTACCTTCATGTGGTGTCTCTTCACCTAAACACACTCATCCTACCATGAGGCTCATGACCCCAGGCCCTCACCTAAGCCTAGTAACCTCTCCAAGGCCTTACCTCTGAGTATCATCACTTTGGAGAATAGGCTTCGACGTTCGAATTTGGTGGACAATTATTCCATCACGCTGTCCTCTCTTCCTTCTCTGAGACACCGACCATGGAGGAGCTTTGTCAATTTGACAGTGTAATTGCCAGTGTCCTGAGAAGTTACCCTGAGCAGAGGCCTGTAGAACTACTGTCTGTGACACACACTTTGGTATCATATGGTATAAATATAAAAGGAGAGTTATTAAAAAGTATATCAGTGGAAAATACACAAGACTGAGTTCTCATTATACCACAGAGAAATGTGCTTGTACCAAATACATCTGAGGAGACAAAAACATTATGGAATTCACACCTTCCTAACCACTGTATTCATTTATAAGACATGGGAGTCAGGAAATACCTAGTTGAGTATACTGTAAACGGACCTTAGTACACAAGGGGAGGCATTCGGGACTGAGCTGTTGAAACTGAGTGATCTCTCACGCTCGCTCTCTCTCTCTCTCTCTCTCTCCCTCCCTCCCTCCTCTTTTTTAGTTTATATTTTTATTAGTATGTATTTGCAGTACATAATCGTACAAAGTATGTACTTTGTTAGGTACATAACAAAACTGAATTCTTTTTATGCCCCCTTCATTTCCTCTCCTTCCCCCCTCTCAAAATCTTGGTCTCTTCTCCATTGCAAGATATCTATCTCTGCATTTCCTATTATTTCTATTTCATTCTGGTCTTTAATTTATTAACATTTTGAATTTTTTCCATAAGAAAAAACATGTACTATTAAAGCATGTGTGTCTGATTTATTTCACTTAGCATTATGGTTTTGAGCCACATCCATTTTCCTACAAATGACTCAAGTTTATCATTCTTTATGGCAGAGTAGTACTTCATTGTGTATAAATACCATGTTTTATCCATTCATTTGTTGATGGACACCTAGGTCACTTCTAAGATTCAGCTATTATGAATTGTGCTGCTATATACGTGGTTATGCATATATCACTATAATATGATGTCTTTAACCCTCTTGGTATACCTAGAAGAGGAATGTCTGGGTTGAATAAAATTTGTTTTACTTTTAGTTCTTTGAGGGGTGTCCATACTGATTTTCATAATGATTGTGTTACTTTACATTCCTGGCAACACTGTAGAAGTGCACCTTTTTCCTCCCCGCGTTATTATTTGACTTTTTTGATGATATCCATTCTCTCTGGAGTTAGATGGGATTTCAGTGTTGTTTCAATTTCTATTTCTGTAATGGCCAGAAATATTGAACATTGTTCATGGATTTATTGGCCATTTGTACTTCTTCTCAAAAGCATCTGTACATTGCAGGTGCCCATTTTTTGATTGGGTCATTTTTATTTTGGGGGCCTAATTGTTTTTTAGTTCTTTGTATGTACTAGTTATTCACGCTCTCGCACCGTTGTAGAGTTGTTTGGATTCGCTAGCCTCGTGGATCATAATGGTGGTAGACGCATTGGCAGTCCATCTTCCTGCGGGTACCACACCTCTCACAGCAGTCTTTTCTTTACCTGAAGCCCTTTCTGTCATTGCAAGTTTGCGTCCTTTCCCTCCCTCATCGTGAACGTGCAGCAGGGAACGGTGAATCGCCCTCTGACTAAAGTGCAGGCTTGCCCTTTTATACAGGAACAAATGTTAGCACGATTATTGGCTTCACCGTCTCTCTGGGGAGCTACTCAGCACATGTTATTTCTTCCTTTGCACTTGAGACAGACACCAGGAAACAAGATCATGGCAAATTTACTGAGGTAGGCCACAAGGGCAAGTAGAGACCGTGCATAAGCTTTAGAAATACAAATTCTACTATAGATTTTATCAGCAGCTTTCTGGGTTTGAGTGATGTGCCTCTACATTCATCAGTTTATCACCTGTTAGGCACCTTGGAGAATCTGCTCAAAAGTCTATTTCTCAATGTCTTTAATCAATGCATAAGAATAGCTCAAATGACCTTGCTGTGATTTTTCTTTAACCAAACATACACCAAAACAAGTTGATGAAATATGGGGGAAATTTTGAAATAGCAAAAATTAGAGTGTCCATCCTCATTTGGTTAATTGCTTATGGGGTGCTTATTAGAAAACTTCAAAATTATTTCTTATAACCAATCGCAACAGGATATGAAATACTTGTGAAAAATTCAGTAAAACAGGTGTAGCAGTAGAAATGATTTGAAATTATTTCTCCTTCTTCAAACTAGTTCAGAATCATATATGTCTTCACTAAGAAATAAAAGTGTACACACAGCCATTATTCGTACATACCAAACAACGGAATACAAGATATATTAAAGCCTAAGAGTCTGACAGTGGCGAAAATAGCTGTCAGCAGCTATCAATACTTTACCTGTTAATGTTATGAGGATTTTGAAAGTGAAAATGCTGTTTTTTTTAAATGTATTTATTTTTGGAAACAAACAATACAAAGAGAGATAGTGTCAATTTAAACATCTGTAGCCATAAACGTTGACGATAGTGCTTGCTTTAATGTGCCAGCTCTCCTTTCAATTATATTACATCAAAAAGGATTATTTTATAACAATTTAATAGGTGGCATAATCTGATTAGGTATGTGGATAAAGTATCCCACAGTAAAGTAGGATAGTAAAGAAATAGCAATTACCAAAAGGGAACACATTTGTTCAGTAGTTCAATTCTGTGAACTTTTCAGCAGTGCATGAGTTAAAAGCGGTCTGGTTTTAATAGCAGACTGGCAATATTCAATATGAACATCACTGTATAGTGTTATTATCTGAAAAGGTATATGTCTAGTAAAATTAAACAACTTTATAGGCCATAATATACATTTGAGAATATGAAGAAATTTAAAAATTAAATAAATAGGAATAAAACAATCTACAATTTACTAGATGAGAATACTTACAGAAGTTCAACTTTGCTATTCTACTTTAATATACTGACACCTTCTATTTAAATTCTTAAAAACTCTGCACCCCACAAAATTAAACTAAGACAAGTGGCAGCAACCAGAGCTATCTGTTGGTCACTTTCTCTAACTGATATTTCATGTCTTGCACCGAAAGGATGAGAAGAGCAATGTAAACATTTTTTAAATGGACATATTGGAAAATGTTCACTTTTAAGAATCAAAACTCTGACTTTATGATTTGCTTTTGTCTCCTTAAGTAAACGCACTTGACTTTGGGGAGATGCCCCTTATCGTTTAAGAACAAATGAACTAGCATATTTCATAGTGGCTTGTGCACTATAAAGTGGAATCCAGCAGAAAGGTGCACACAGTTATTTAGATTCCTTTTTGGAGTTCACGCTCTTCGAGGAGGATTGCTGAACATTTTTTGTAACACAGCGGTATCTCGGTTCACGAACTTAATTCTCTCCATGACTCTGGTTGCAAACCGAATTAGATGAGCAATGAGTCAAATTTCCCTGTAAGCTCAAGATCGCCCTAACCATCGAATTCGATGCGGTTCTCCTCCAGTTTAGTTTGCAACCCGAATCGTGAAAAGAATTAAGTTTGTGAACTGAGGTACTACAGTGAAGGAAAAATGTGGACTCTGTGTTTTTTCATAAGAGACCATAAGTGTTTACAAGATATTTATTATGGATTTAGCACATACTGTTATAAATTTGGAAAAAAAATATACCATAAAATTCATTTAGTTAGCTAATATAAGGTGATCAAAATATAGTCTACACAAACGATAGCTTCCTACATGTAATATTTAACTTCAGAAAAAAGTGAATTTTACATATTCACCTGATCATAATTCAATGAACACATTGCTTAAGTTACTCAGTACAATTAGTACTGTGTATAAGGCCCCACTACCAGAAATCAGAACATTAATCCTGGAGTATTTTAAACTGCAGCAAGCGTTGTATTAGCAGAGTTTCAGCTCCGTGCTTCTCCCTGCATGCGGAGCCGCAACAGGGACGAGGACTGTTTTCAGAGGACCGTGTAGGTAAAAAGGGTCACTGGTCCAGATCTGGGTTGAGCACGAGTACAGGGAAAGGGGTGCTTGGAAAAGCGGTGCTGAGAGGTAAAGTGAACAGAGAGGAAAACCGAAGTGAGACACTGCAAGGAAAAAGAAAGAGGAAGATTTTAACAGTTTCGGTGGCAGCCTATTTTACTGAATGTGATGTCTAAAGATAATTTTTAGGAAGACTTACTCGGCATCTGCAGTGAGAAATACTTATCACGTCTATAGAGAATCTCTGATATATACCGTAGTTCTTAGAAAATTTTGGATTTAGATTCACAGAAATGACTCTTTGCTTTATAAGAAGCACAGAGTTCAGACTGGCCCCAAATGATCTGTGCTTTGCTCAAGATCAAGAAAGAAAAATTCCTCTGTATTTGCTGACACTCCACTCCGTTATATTATAATACAAAATAATCTTTTTTGTAATTAACACTCTTGAAAGGCACCTATTAATGGTACATGTCTACCCCTCAATGACACTAGACAATAAATTCTACAACCAAGTCAATATTTATGTACACAGATTTTACTTAATTTGGTTATTCAAACTTTGTTGAATAGAAAAATATTTGATTAAATTTTTTCTTCTAATTTTTAGGTTTTTTCACAGTTGAGGGGTAAAATGTCAATAACTCAATTTTTGAAATTTTTATAGCTAAGTTTATTTTTTCATAGGAACTTCTGTTTCATATAATTCCATTATAAAACTTTGTGCCATGACTCAAAATTCCAACACAAATACTAGTAGTTTCATGGAATTTCTAACCCATATTTTGATCAAGTAATAAATATTTTTAGAAGCCAAGGACTCTTTTGGATATATTTAAAAATTAATTTAAATAATACTCAAATAATCAATGATGTTATGCCAGATAATTAAGCCAAAATAACAAACTGTTAAAAAAGCTACAAATTAATTTGCAATCTGATTTATAATCACAAAATCATTTTTATACATCAAATTTTCTTGATTCTAGAAGACAGCAATCCATTCCTACATAAGCATAAAATCATACTGCCAACCTGACACTACCATGTAACTATTAATCTTACTTTTAGATGATGGAAAACATTCTTTAAAAAACACTATATTCTCTAAAAAGCACTATAGTCTTTAAAAGGACTGAAGATAAAGTATTTTTCCAAAGATATATTTTGAGATTTTGCATTTTAGCTTGAAAATAAATGTGAGCAAAATATTTTTAGTCACATCAAGTCCATGATGTCTAAATGATACTTTCATCTGATCACTTTTGTCAATATTTTGACACCTATTTTAAGTTCTTCTAACCTAAAGTAGATGCATCAAGAATACCCAAATCTCATTTGATTTAATTAATTTTGCAAATATGCTCTGTCTTCTCTTTTCTATTTCCATAATTTCTCCATATTAGGTTCTCTGGCTGGACTATCTTTCTAAAATATAGCTGCCTGTCACCTCATTTAGTCATACTTCAAAGCATAGTTTAAATGCAACCTCCTACTTGAAGTCTTTTTTTATTTTAGCGGGCAGTTCCTTCCACTGTCCTCATTCTAGAATGCAGTCTTTTCAGTTATATTCAACAATTTGAAACTATTCAAGCATCTCTACTTATTTATGTACTGTGCTTTGCTTATAGGTATCAATTATTGTGGAAAAATAATAATCCATATGAACAGCCAAATATAATACTTCTCCAAGGTATTAGTACCAGGAAAATTTACAATTTCTATAAGCATTATGTGCATTTTTAATTTTATAGACATTGGCCCTTTGGATATATCTTATTTTCTGTTATCACTATTGCTCAGAACTCAGGCACCAAATTTGTAACTCAATAAACATTAATTGTCTTAAACATGATAATTGTCTTAAACATGATAATTGTCTTAAACATGAACTAGCAACAATAATGAAAATAGAGACACGGGATTTAGAGGCTGAGAGAGGGAGGTGGGTGGAAATGGGAAGAGGAATAAAAAAGGATCAAGATGTGTCATGTCCCTACAACTACTCCCTAAGACGAATATAAACTTCATGTACAGCAAAAAGGTGCTAATTAAAAAAAAGAAAAAAGAGTAGAGCATCTTATAACCTTTTTACAGAAATCTATTAACTTTACCACTGTGTTTATCTTTTTCTACTATTCTGCCTCTCTTTTTCCTGATTGCCTTCATTTATACTTTTTGCAAATTCTAAAATTCCTGAAATATCTCTTCAAAATACCTCTGGCCTTCTTCATCTCAAAGAGAAACACAAGCAGAAAATGAACTATGTGAAAATAATTATCCTTATCTGGAGAACCAATTCCAAAGTGGTGAGTACATTAGTTAGTTATTTAGGGGCAAGAAAATATACTTAAGCTTCTGTATTTATTTCTTATTTTAAAATAAAAAGGAGAAAAAGAGGAGTTGAAAGGAGAGGAGAAGGGAAAAAAATCAAGACATATCACGTAGAAATATAAATTGTTCATGATGAATGTGATCATTATGTATATCTAAGATGTGCCAGTAGAATTAATTCATGAAAAAGGTAAACAAAAATTAGTGTTAGGAAGTAATAAACCAAATGAAGAAGCATGTATTTTAAAGTAAATGTAGATGTACGTGTGTGTGTGTGTGTGTGTGTGTGTGTGTGTGTGTGTGTGTGTGTCCGGTGCTGAAAGGTTAATTCTCCCAGCTACTGGAGTGTGACCAGCCAGCTGAACTCTGCGGGCTCTCCTGGCATCACTTTTAGCTGAAGGAAGCTGCCTTGCCCAAGATCGTGTCTCTTTCTGCACATACCTGAATCTAGTAACTTACTGATATTTGGTGTAACATCCTGGTTTCCTTACTCACTCTGCTCAAACTTTGATGCATCACTCCACTTTACAGATCCCTGTGAGGACAAGTGGCACTTTCATTATGATTGCCCCATAATCTACTTTCTTCTGCTGCTCCATACTCTTTTTTCATTTTTTTCTATGAAGGCAAATTCTGAGATTACTTCCTAAACTACGTCCTGTACAATCATTGCTGCTTCAGAGTCTGCTACTCAAGGAGTTTGATCTCTACATACATGGATAAAATACATTCATACAACATGCGTACGGTTTTGCATGTGAACATACAGACACACAGTGGCTTGCGGACAGGACTGCCATCTATCTACTCCACAAAGTGAGGAACACCGGACAAAGCCCAGCTACCTCTCTGAAACAGAGTTCACCTAAAAAATCCCTGCTCTTTTCATTCTCCTAAGAATATATTTAATCTTTTCACATTAAGGCTGCAGCTTTATTTTCTTCTAGTCTATAAAGGATTGAATTTACTGCCCGGGAGGCAACAATTATGGCCTCTAAATCCACTGCTTGGGTTTGAGCTTCCATTCCTCCTTAACATGTGAATTTGGACAGTTGCCCTTTTTTTGCCCTCAGTTCATTTATTTGTAATATGAGGATAATAAGAATACCTATGCCACATGGTTGTTGAAACAATAAAATGAGTTAATTTAAAGTACTTAGAAGAGCAACTAGCAAATATAAATGTTACGTATGTATAACCATAATAAAAAAGACTGAATAATCTGGTTATGTATATTAAGCACTTTTGAGTTTTTAAAACCTTAAATAATTGTTCCATATGGCCAATATAGATTAAACACTACTGAAAAATAGCATACAGCATGATATAACTAATGGAAGTCAAAATACAGACATGCAAATTGTTTCCTTAACTTCTAGTGTTGTAAGGAGAGAAAAAGAGATAAACTATGGGATATGGAAATTGGAATCCATTCTACTTAGAATATCAGTTTATGGTTATATTTAGGTAGATGTTCTGGGTAATTTCCTGTCTGAAATTAGAGGAGAGTACAATGGTGGTTTTGAACATTTGATAAACTTCCGTAAATTTTCCCCATTCAAAGGAAAAGTCGGCGCCCCCACCCCTCATGGCACTGCCCAGATAAACTGAATATAGTGAAAATTACCGCGTGACTTTACAACTTGGCAAAAACCACGCCGTTTGCCTGTAGTCTTTGAGCTCTGTCTCTGGAGATTTCAGCCCCTATGTGTGAGTGAAGAAGTCCAGTTGCCATAACTCACCTGGATTAACAACACATGGAGACAGAGATGCCAGGGAATGTTCAGCGATTGCACTGCTCTCTGTTGGAACATTAGCGGACCCGGCGCTAGCTCTGCAAGTGAAGGGGCTTCCAGGGAACTCTGCTAGAGAACCCAAGCAGATCTCTCTAGCCAGCGTTCCCTGTCCTGAGCAAAACAGATGAAGATTCACGCTTCAAGCTGTTCTTCTGCAGTGGATTTTGTTAATGCGACAAGGGAGAGTGACAATGGACACCTGTTGTTTCTTGATCCTAAACTAATAATTCAATTGTTGTGTGGAGGAGTGAGTAAAAGAATCAAGGCTCAAAAAGACAGGCATTCATCAAAAATTTTTTTTTATTATTTTAAGCCCTCAAGATTTTGAAAATATCTTGAAATTCTCTTATGCAATAAATATACATAATTCTTCTTATTTCCTCTCCTACCACAAGGCAATTTTTAAATTTATTTATTAATAGAGAGGATCCCATTTTCACTATGTTTGTTCTTCCTAGCCAGGAACATGGGATATCTTCCCATTTTCTGATATCCCTTTCAATTTCCTTTTTTAGAGTGCTGTAGTTTTTGATGTAAAGATCTTTAACTTCCTTTGTTAAATAGATTTCTAAGTATTTGTGTGTGTGTGTGTGTGTGTGTGTGTGTGCAATTGTGAAAGGTGTATCTTCTGTTATTTCTTTCTCGGTGGGTTTATTGTTTGTATATAGGAATGCTATTGACTTTCGGGTGTTGACTTTGTATCTGGAAACGCAACTGAACTTAGTTATTATATCTAGAGGTTTTTTGGTGGAGTTTTTTGGGTCTTCTATGTAGAGCATCATGTCATCCACAAATAATGGATAGTTTAAATTCTTCCTTTCCTATCTTTATTCCTTTTATTTCTTTCTCTTGTCTAGTTGCTCTGGCTAATGTTTCTAGAACTATGTTGAATAATAGTGGTGATAGTGGGGAACCTTGTCTTGTTCCAGATTTTAGTGTGAAAGCTCCCAGTTTCTGACTATTTAATGTGATGTTGACTGTTGGTTTGTCATATATGGCTTTTATCAGATTTAGATATATACCACCTATTCCTAATTTCTGTACTGCTTTCTTCATGAATGGGTGTTGGATTTTGTCAAATGCTTTTTCTGCATCTATTGAGATGATCGTGTGATTTTTGTCTTTGACTTTGTTGATATGGTGTGTTACATATATTGATTAATGCAATTCTGATCAAGATACCACTAAGATACTTCAAAAAATTAGAAAGGACAATCATGAAATTCATCTGGAATCAGAAGAGACCAAGAACAGCAAAAACAATCCTAAGCAACAGGGGCAAGGCAGGGGGCATCACAATCCCCAACCTAAAACTATACTATAAAGCTATGGTGATAAAAAACAGCATGGTACTGGCAAAAAGACAGACCTGAGGATCAGTGGAATAGATTGGAGGATGCAGAAACAACTCCAAACACACTCAAATACCTAATCTTTGACAAAGGCACCAAACACCCTCCCTAGAAGAAAGATAGCCTCTTTAACAAATGGTGCTGGAAAAATCAGCTTGCCACATGCCGAAAACTAAAACTAGATACATGTTTCTCACCATGTACTAAGCTAAAATTAGAGTGGGTCAAAGATCTAAATATTAAAACAGAAACACTAAATTTACTGAAGAATAGAATAGGAAGAGCCCTCGAAGACATAAGGGTAGGAAAAATATGAACAGAACCCAGACTGCACGGGAAACAGTACAAAGAATCAGTGCTTGGGACCACATGCTATTAAAAAGCTTTTGCACAGCAAAATACATCACCAGAAGAGCAGGGCAAAAACCCATAGTCTGGGAAAAAAGTTATGCTAGCTATTCATCAGACAAAGGTCTAACATCTAGAATATACAAAGAACTCAAAAAAATCAAACTTCCCAAATTTAAAGACCCAATCCAAAAATGGGCAACTGAAATGAATAAACATTTCTCAAATGAAGACATAAAAATGGCAAATAAATATATGAAAAAGTGTTCAACATCACTAGTCATTTGAGAGATGCAAACCAAAACAACATTAAGATTCCATTTCACTTCAGAAAGAACCACATTTATGAAAAAATCGATCAATAACAAATGCTCTTGGGACTGTGGGGAAAAAGGAACCCTCCTCCACTGTTGGTGGGAATGTAGGCTGGTCCAGCCACTGTGGAAATCAATATGGAGATTCCTCAAAAAACTACAACTAGAAGTTCCATTTGATCCAGCTATTCCCCTACTAGGGATCTTCCCAGAAGAATTAAAATCATCATACCACAGGATATATGCACAACCATGTTTATAGCAACACAATTTGTAATAGCTAAGTCTTGGAAACAACCTAAATGCCCAACAACCAATGAATGGCTAAAGAAAATGTAGTTTTTCTGTACAATGGAGTACTACACCACCATAAAAAAAGATAAACTAGAGTCATTTGTGTGTAAATGGATGTTCCTTGTGAACATACTATTAAGTGAAATAAGTCAGACATTCATGAGTACACATTGAATTTCTTCTCTGATATGAGAAACCATAACTGTCAATAAGGACAAAGAAGTGTAATAGATATTATATAAAAGGAAGGTAATATACAAAGGAGAGGTGAACTAGAAAGAAGCGGGGAAAGCAGGAAGGGAAAAAAGGAAAGAAAAGGGAAAGGGAAATCATGGAAAAATATGAATAAACCAGCTATAAATAGGGAAGGAGGGAACAGAAGGAGGGGTGGGGAAGAGTGGGGGAAAACAAGATGCATCGTGTACGGGTACAAAATATGTACAATGTACAAATGTATGTTCTTGGTTATAAATTAAAAAAAAATAATAATAAGAGAGGACTCCATGACCTAAACACACATATACCCACCCTGCAAACCTACGCACTTCACTTTTGTCCCTACCTCTGCCTTTTGGAGGGCAAACCAGAGCAAAGGTCCTATTATCAAGATCCATGGGCAGAGCCAGGCAGAAGATATTCTGACTGTCCTTGATTAAAATTGGGGTAATTGAGACAGAAATGGCATTTAAGCATATAGCAATTTTTGTTCCTTTGCAGTTTTGAGAAACTCATGTCCTGGACCAAGACTCTACAACAATGATTGTCAAATAGGTTATGCCTAACAGTTCAGGACAGAAGAAAGAGATCTGAGGGTTTCTTCATGGAGTCTTCCATGTTCTCCACTGCCATGATGGGGGAAAATCGCCTTCTTAGCATGCCACAGCAAAGGTTTGGGGATCCCAGTGAAGTAAGAGCACTGTGGCAAGCTATAAAACCTACTGCATATTCTTTTCTCATATCTTTCTTTGTATAAAAAATTTCAAAGCTCTTTTAATCCATGTTCTGTGTTTGACTGCTCGTTTCATTAAACAGTAGGGAGTGGAAGATGAGGAATTTATTAAAGGAATGTTATTTTAAACTGTAAAACTTATTTTTCCTTTTATCGCAGGCAAGCACATCTGTGTGAATTAATTCAAAAGCACTGTTCTGCAAGGCATTGGGAAGCAGCCACCAGCACTCTGTAGTCTCTGCTGGGACGTGGTTTGTCACTTGTGGAAAAGTAATTCTGATGAAGTAGCAACTGAGATTCGTCATCCTGGCCTCTGCTGAGTTGCTGCTGTTCAAGCTTCGCTGGAATGTTCCCCATTTTTTGGCACCCTGGTGTTGTACATCTCACCTGTGGCCACAGATGGAAACTGCACCAATGGAATCGATATGCCCCCATTGGAAACACGAATGATGGCAGCCCAGGGGAAGGGCTCTCTGAGGAGGATGGAGTTAATGTGACAACTCCAGTGAAGTGGATCACCACTCAAGGAAAGAGACTCTCACGTATGCAAGCTGTTCTTCATTATTCTGCGGCATGTCTAGAAGAAGAGAATAATATTATGAGTTTCTTCATAATATATGACTTTTTTTCTCTCAGCATGCCTTCTAGCAAGTTGTCTAAAAACTCACCTTGAGGGTTCTGAAATTCTGATGATTTTATATTCACTCAGAAATCCTCATATCCAGGTACATTAATGCCTCTGAGAGGAAAATAGATATATTATTAAAAGGAATGATAGTATTCTATCTAAAATTGTCTCAGATATTAATATGTGTGACCCAAATTCAAAGTAACAGCTAAAAACCCACACCCACGTAGACAAATATATATAGAAATGCATATTTCCTCATACTAGCATTGTAACTCAATTCTTCCCTCTCAGAAATTTTAATTTTCCTGGAATAAAATGGAATTTGCTGTATCTTGCCCTCCAACTATGTGCTTGTCCAGTTCATTTGTTAAATCCCTGGATGACATACCTTGTCTAATTGTAGCGTGACCAAAAATTAAACAGACACAAGACAGAATACATACGTTTTGAGATTGTGATAGTTAATTGCTTGTGTCAATTTGAGCAAGAAACACCCAACTAAATTGGATCAACATAGTTTGAGTGTAGCTAAAGGGATTTACTAAAAACAGGAGACCCACCCTGGGTGTGAGTGACAGCAACCAATAAATTTGTGGCCCAGAGATTCCGGCCTCCAACAGAGACACTTCGAACCTCCTGTTACAGACACTACAGTGAGCTCTAGTCCTCGGCCTGGATCCTTCTGATCTCCAGCGCACAGACAGCCCTATTGCACTCTCCCACATCCGACTCAGTGGGCGATCACTGTAAGCCAGTCTCGTAAAGTATTATACTATATAGCTTGCGTTACGTCTGCCATGCACTGACTGATACAGAGATAAAGAAGATTCAAGGTTTCTTTGGATTGTAGCACCTATATTTAGAGGACATCAAATGCAGTCTGTAAACATATTTGTGTGCCAGACGATGCAAAATACAATTTTCCTCTTCCTCATTGTTTCTGTCTCTCATTCTCGGATATGTAAGTTTTCTTTTTGTTCAAGGATGGGTCTGACTCAAGGAAAGGTGTGATAAATTTTGTTCCCTCTACATGTAGAAACCCACTTAAAGCCAAGCAGAGGATCAAGATTTTTTTCTGTATTAAGGAGAAGGCCGGAATCAATACCAATTTTAGAACAATTTCATATACCATTAAAGAACAAGAAAGGCAAATACCACTTAAATGAAACTCTAAATATAGAATTTTGTTCTTGAACTTTATTAGTATTCTGCTTTGATTTCCAAAGAGGAGAGCACGGACCCTCGAAGATGATCCACGCAGGTTCTTTTGCTTTTGTACTGTCTACAAAACCTCTTCAGAAGCACTGTGGCAGGATATTTCTTATATTCCTTATAGACTCTCCAGCTGCCCTAAATAATTATTGATTGATTTATTCTTTGATCATAACTAAAACATGAAAGAAAGTTATTATCAAAAATGTAGTTACATTCAAAAGATTTTGACTTTTCTGAATAAAGAAATAATACATAGTGCTTGACACTGCCCCTATAATTTTACACTTCAGTGATTTTAATATAATGAATAATAGATATGCAATTTCAACTTTCAACTCTAGAAAGAGATGAGTTTGCTTCTGCCACCTGTAATTTAGATTCATGTCTATTAGCCAGTATATGGAAGTTCCAATATAGCACCTAATCAAGCTATCAAAATGTTCAAATTTGTATGTGATTACCTTATTATATTATCTATCTATTTGAAGTTTTTATTTTTTGGTCAGTGATAAGTTGTTATTTACAGTTCCAAAGAGATTCTGTCTACAAACTGATTGAGACACAATTTATCTCAATACCCTGAATGAATCATGCCAATTCTTAACCCTAGTTAACCATCATTATTCCTAAAAGCAGAAATTCTGAAAGTGTCATCTCCAACAAAGTAGCATTCAAAAAGTGGGCCAGCAAGTTTTCAGAAGGGAAAATTCTCAGAAACCACCTAGAACTACTCATTCAGAAACTGCAGAAATGAGACCCAGTAAGTTAGCTTTAAGAACCTCTCCAGACGGCATTTCTTGACATGCGGTCAAGTTAGAGAGCCACAGGCCACACAAATAAAGCGTGCAGGATTATAAGGAGAACTGATGGACTAATGTATAGAGCAATAAAACAGTAATAGGAGTTATCAGGCAAACAAACCACCATCACATATGCTATATTAGCCGACTTTAGGTGATTTGTTGGCATAAAAATTAGTCCACAAATTTGAAGCTCATTGAAGTCATCAAATTGCTTTCAGATATATCATCATTTGGTTTTCCATAATACCCTGAGACAGCACAGACCAAATAGTGCATCCAGGCTATAACTAAGAACACTCAAGGTTTTGGTCAAAAGTTAACTAACTGAAGATCATATTAGATCTCATCTTCTCTGCTCCTTTTTGCAACACATATCTTGTATAAAAAGACCCTTGTTAAAAGGGATTGATTAAAAATGCGGTACATTTTATCATTCTTCATCAATGATATGCCGACTTTATTAGGCTTAGTACTAAGTAGCATGTTAAATAGCAGCCGAGGAAACAGCTCTACTTGTTAAAATTTTCAAGACATGCATATTGTGTATTTATAGAGAAAACCTTGTAAACTTACTACATTAAAGTTCACTTACTGTTTCAAGGTACTGAAATATTACAAAATAGTGTATCCCAAGAAAATACAGTCTTTAGCTTTCTCCCTTCCTCATAAGTATTCTAGTTATGTCACCACTATTTTATTCACTCATGAAGCATTTTTTAAGTCCTTGCTGGATGACATGTCCTCATCTAGGAACTAGAAAAATAAGTAAACGCCATAAGACTTGTGCCCTGGCAACCTCTTTTTATCTAAGGGTGGAATAAAACTCATCAAGGACTTAAGCGACTGTCCTCTAGGCCTACCATAAAACAACAGCCTCCTTACCTGCATGTCCCCTTTCTCCCTGCATGTGCTCGTTCCTCCCCAACAAAAGACAAACTTTGCATTCATAAACAAAACTCCTATCATTATTCTGTTGAGAACTCTCTACAACCTTCCCATTACACTTAATAAGGAAAACTCTATGTTCCATACAATAGGAGGCTGCACATTATCTGAGTTTCTGGGCGCTTTCTGGCATGTCACTTTAACTATCTCCTTGCTGCAAGTATGTGCGTCTACTAAACTTAGGTGCTCAGAAACAGTTAGTCATTTGGCCGGGAAGGCTTTGACCTTGAAGAGCAGCATGAGTCATTATTTCATTTCATTCTGTTCTTTATGCAAAGGTCACCTTGTAAGAAAGGCCTTCCTTGACTGAAGTGTATGTAAAACACTACTGCATACTCCTGATCCAGTATCTTTCGAATTCCCGCACCTCACTACATTTCTTGCTCCAACCATTTATTAATATCTGATTGTATATCACATACCCCACATATGAATGTATGTTTCTTGCTTAATATTTTATATCACATTATATTAATTATTGGATATTATTTTTTAAAATTGTATGATCATTCGCCTCCAGTCCTTGCTGTTTACAAAGGTATTGGTTTTTGTCATTTTACTTACCACTACATTTTTGACATCTAGAATTAAAAGTTAAGAACATATAATAATTCATTTATAAAGAAGAAGGTTAAAAGAAAAGTAAGATGAAAGGGGAAAAAGTGGCAAAGTGTAGCTACACTTGTTGCAAATAGGGAGGGGTGGGCGAATGGAAGGGAGGGGAGGGGAAGAGGGGGGAAAACCAAGATGTATCATGTACAGGTACAAAATAACCATGCTGATTATGATCATTATGTATACAATGTACCAATACATGTTCTTGGTAAAAATAATAAAAAATTTAAAAAAAAAAGAAAAATAACTGAATTATTTTATACTAGAAATGTTTCATTAATGATAAAACATGCCACATAGTACAATCATGCTTAATTACCATTAAGAAAATAAACACATACAAAGTTATCAAGAGAGTTCCAATACCCTTTTAGTAGATCAGAAATACAGCAATTTAGTAAACGGCTATCATAAACTATATGGGCGGTAAAAATACTGTAAATTGTATGAAATGATTAGACTTTGAAAAACAAGCACATGGCAAGAAGCACCCTCCTTTCACCTCCTGTCTATATTTATTGATTATCTAGTAAGAAAAAAATAAACCTTTATGAAAAACTAGCAACTTTCACTGTTTTCATAGTCTATAAATGAACAAGTGACAAATTCAGTTGATATGATGGAGAGCTTGCACAAAAATCCTTGGGGTAATATGTTTGTATTTGTGATTTCTCATATGTACAAGATTATTGAAACAAGATTTTCTTCTAATTCATCATTATATTCTCCACAAAATATAACAGATTATCTTTTAGGTAAAAAGTTCTTAACACATAAATAAAAAATAGCATTAACTGTTCCTTTTATTTCCACATAACTTAGAACTCAATTCCCCTGCATGTGAGGGGAGTGGCTTGCTGTCCTGCCTCAGCGGTAAGGGATTTATCACTCCGATTTAGTGCGACTCCTTTCTAGTGCCCTCAGTCTGTTGGCCGTGTTCTCGCCGGTCGTTAGTCATTTTCCTCTTTTCTAGCCGTACAGTTCTTGTGTGTGACTTGCAAGATTCCGTACAAGAAAAATGCCCATCACAAGTGAGCTAACAATCTTTGGCATTATTATACCAGTGGGTGATGATGTTTATAACATGAGTGCAATTTAAAAACCACAAATGTTCTGTGTTTTCACAAGTAAATCTGATGTCATGAAAAAAATAGAATGTTTAAGAAATAATGTGCTATTTTCAGTGTTTTAAATTTGAGTGTAGATACACATGGGAAGTAAATTAAACTATAATGTTTGTGGAAATATTGCTTATCTAAGCGGGAAATATTAATGACAAACATCATTATAACATGATGGATAACAAAAAAAATTGATGACTGCTGATATATCTCAAAGGAATGAGTGTGTATGTATATATTTGAAAAGAAATTGAAATAGATACTATTTTTATGTTTTTCCTTCTTCTTAGACTCATAAGAACTTTTGGAAATATAATCAAAGTATGAAGTGGCAAGTTCAAGATAATGACAATAAAATATACTTGGTAATATATTAGCTCAACATCTCAATAATAAGTGTTGGGTAAACTATATTTTCTGAGGCTGAATGTAAGGTATAAATTTTCTGGCACCAAACTGTACTATACCTACTATTATTGAAATTTCACAGGAACCATCTTCTTTATTTAAATTCGCTATTATGGAGCACATCAAATTATTTCCTGTCCCTTCACCCTGTGAAGTTAACACAGTAAACCACAGAAATGTAGCAAAGAAACTGAAATATTTGTCCTTGAAGGGCCTTATGATATTTTATCATCTAACCGATATATAATCATTAGTTTGTGGTACAAAAGCATTGTGACTCACTTAACAATTGTTGCTATTAACAATAACAATAACCTCCAGTATCAAATGCATCCTATTTATTTACCATTATACCAGGCATTTTGCATATGCTATTTCATAGTCCTCATATATTACAATGAGATAACTAACAGTTTTATTATTTTATCAGAATGATTTCACCGAGGGTCAAACGAGTAACTAAACATTCTAAAATCAAACACTTAAAGTAAAGCAAAGCAGGAATAGAAAACCTGACACATCTGGGTCCAGGCCCTCTACTTTTCCACACTAAGCTGAAAGGCTCCGTAAGTGTGGGTTATTGGTTATGTTTGGTTGTCTTCTTCCTGCATCATTGAGTGATTATTAGTACATTAAGAACACGCAAGACCTCCTGTGTGTCACTGGAGATGAGAAGGGAAGCCAGTAACAATGTTCCTCTGTGTAGCCATCTTGCTAGAGACTAGGAAAGAGCTGGAATCTACTGGACCACGGAAGCTAGAAGTAAATAGAGCTGGAAAAACATCTCACTCTTATGCTACCGGTGGAGATGGTAGAGTCCTAAGCAAGAGTGGCTTAAATGAGAAATTAGACTCATGGCGTCCCTAGATATGTCTATGCATTCGCTAGAAATTTTCCTTAGTTGGTTATAGAATCAACGTGAAGTATAAGAATCATCAGTATAAGTTTGATGACTAAAGGTGTCAGAGGAAAAATATGAAACATTCTGTTTTGGTGGAAAAGTAGCTCAATGACGCCTCGAAGGATGATTTGAATTCCGTCTCTATAGCCCCTGCCTACTGGAAGTCCTCAAGTGTGTGAGACACTTTCTTGCATTCTGAAAAATTTCCTTCCTGGTGTAGTTCTCTCCTCTGCCAGAAGATATCATGGAAGTAAGCAGCGAGTCAGTTTGTCCTGGTCGTGCAGGACTGGTCACCTCTGCGGGGACAATGGCTGTCCAACAAGAAGGCAGCCAGTGGGGGAACTCATGACTCCCTGCCAACCAGCTGTCTTGTGTAATGATTCTCTTTCAGGATCCACCAGGCTTTTCTTGGGGTACTTAGGAAGACCGAGCAGCTGTTAGCCACGGAGGCATCTTGGACACAGGGAATGTCTTCAGTGACTCTCGTCTCACTTTCTGCTCCCCTACATGTCCCTGCTCAGATTGTGTCCTGAGTAAACTACACGCAGTGAACACCTGGCTTCAGTGTCTCCTTTCGATGAAACCAATCAAAGACGGCTCTCTGGTAAATCCACTTAAATATGGAAGGACATTCTCTAATTTGTCTATTTTTATGTTATTACCTTTAATTCTCTCAAGTGTTTCTGCTTTGATTCTCATAATACACTCTAACACACTGCACTCTAGTTAGGCACTATCTGCCTCATTGTTCTGCTCTTCTCCCTCTTTCTCTTTTCCTCCGATAGCTGTTAACCCAGTGAACTCAGTCTAGCAGCTGACGTATATTAGATGTTTAATAAGTAAGTACTTGTTGAACAGTTGAAGTTTCCATGGCAACTACGTGTGACTGATACTACTGGGTTGTTTTATAGGCCAAGTTAAATGACTCACCTGGTACTAAGTTGTCAGTAACAGCTGATAGAGACAAGAATTCAATTCAGATGTCTCTATCCCTTCGCCAACTCATACCCTTTCCATTACGTGACCCTCCAACAACCTAGACCTAATAGTCTTATTTGACATTGTACTTTTCTATACCAAAAAATTAGAAGAATATTCAAATATGAAAATGTTCAGACTTTGTCAACTTCTGTAGTATTCCATAGGTGTACGAAACTACCGTGGTCAAAAAATGCTCCTATATACTTACAAAATATCTGCCACAGAGATTAAAGAATAACTTTTATACAATTTAGTATACATGGTAATTGAGGAAATAATATGGGTTCATATCTGGAATACCCCTCACTCTAATTCTCTGTTCCTAGGAATTCTACTTTGCATTAGAAAAGTACTATAGATTCAGTTTCCTTTGTACAAGTTCAATCAAATATTTGTATTTTTCTTGTATTTTACAAATCATGATAATTTGATCAGTCCAAAGAGTGACAAAGTTAGGGAGAAAACATCCTTTTGGAAACCAGAAACCTGCCTATGGTAGAAATATTAGGAGAATTTCAGAAGATTACTATTAAATATTTTTGTTTAGACCAAATTTAATTATGAGGTCTAATTTTTAATATGGGCCTATAATGAAATAGTCTGATTTTCTAATGGGCTAATTCTAATTGTTCAGTGAATAACCAGGCATACAGTTAATCTATCATACAGAAAAACACATATAGATTCAGGACATTTATCAGTGTTAATATGTACATTTAACCTAGAACTAGATACATTTAATCCAGCAAGAATAAGCAGATATATAGTCAGTATATTTATGGCTGTAAACATGTATAATACCTAACTACATAAACATTTAAAGTTGCCAGTATAAAAAAACAAAGTAGAAATTTTACTTTTGTTAATCTCACAGTGGATTAAAAATTTTTAAACTGATGTTGAATTCATCTTTATCATCACTATTTTCATTATTATTAGAAGCATATATTGAATCATCTAACTTTTCAGATTGTCTATGTTTCCATCTAAATTATTTGAAACACAGCATTTTTAAACAAAGCGAATTTTATCTCAAATTGCATAATAAAATGCACATAGCATGAGGGTAATTTCTTTCTTTCTTTTGTTCTTCATCTTGCAAATATATGCTTGTGGTTTTACATGTCATTGTTCACTTCTGCTACACAATTCTAAAATGATCTTTAAAAACCTTCTTTATAAAGACACTTCAAAGTTTCAACTGGAAATTAATTTATATGTAGCTATTTCATTTGTTAAGTCTCTTTTCCTTTTTAATTCTATAACTTCTAGGAAATCCAAACTAGTATTAATTGAGATCACTTTAGGCTGCTGTATCTTCACCAAATAAAAAATTGTTGTTGTGGACACAACATCCGAAAGAGGATCCTTTGCTAGGAGAATGTTTTAATGCCATAAGAAAGTAACTCTGTCTTCTGTGAAGAATAGTTTTGGTGAAAATTTCTCAAAGTTGCTTTCCTATCTATGACAGTCTTTTGGCTTATTTTCTTACATTCATAGTAAATTAAGCTTTTCTCTTGTTTCAGTAAAAGATAAAGTTACTGCACTAAACTAAGCATGAGAATGTTGGTAACTTGTGCTTTGAAGATGACTCTAGCAGCTAATTTGTTTTATCTACATAAATTCAGGAAAATGTTGGCACTGTGATAGTCTACTGTAGATAAGATAAAAATAGAACTGATATAACTAATTGTGTGTGGCCTACACAATCTAATTCCATTTGAATACTGTAAAGATTCATTTAATATTTTTCTTATTTTTAATTTTTTTTGTTACAATAGACCTCTTGGCCATTCCATTCTTTCCAAAAATAAATGAATGCACATAATGGACATAGGAGAGTTATACAAGTCAAGTTTTTATAACTCTTGACCCTAAAGTAAAGCAGATTTCCAGGCACCATCACCATCATAGACAGTAGAACTGTTCTATGTCTTCTTTAATTTCCTCTTGTTTCTCTGCTATCCACTTTCTAGATAAAGAAAAACAGATAAGATTGATGTCCTTCCATGAGAAAAATCTACTGGATCATGCTTTCTTATTAGCTGTACTTCACTCTTTTGGATTCACTCAGTTAAAAATTATGACAAAAATCTAATCCAAAGCATGTTAAAGTAAAATTGTCACTCTCCGTTCTATAGAATGTAAAACAATTGCTAGTTTGTGTTCTGCAGTGATTTAGTGTAGAGATAAGCCAATGAACACACTGAAAACTGATATCTGATGGAAGGGGTGATAAATATTCATAAACACAGTTAATACGAAAACCTTTCTCCTCTACTCTTTATTCCACTTTCCTCATTTCTATTTGCTGGAGTGGTGGAAGACATATTAAAATATTAATTTTCCGCTTTACTGGAATGATTTTAGAGTCAAGTGCCATTAAAATTCTGAATGTAAATATGAAAAAAGAGGATATGGTTCACTCTAATCCTCTTCATTGGTTTTTAAAACTATTTATTTGCTTTATGTGAAAAAATCTACTATTTCAAAAATTTTAATTGCTTTGGGAGATGCATGCAGAGGCCAGAAAGGGGGTCATGGTTTTGTGAAACACTGCCCGTCATTCAAGAAGCATCCCGTATCCCCTACTAAAAGCTTGCAAAACAAAGGGCAGCTCTTCGGAGGCAGGTCGGTGTGTGATGGTCAAGGCCACATTTCATTGCTGTTAAGAGCATTTCCTCTGTGCTCTTTGATTTTGAAGTTACTACATATTTCAATTAGAGGGACAGGCTGAGAAGTGCCATGAAGGGCAGTTGTGTGTGTGAAGTGATTGCTCAGAGATAGCAGGCTTGGGGCACCGAGTCAGGGTGGAGCTCAAGGCTCTAGAGATGTTTGTCACTGTCGCTGGTAAAGGGGATTATACACTGTGGGCAATACCACTACCCTGATGTGAGAGAGATGTCATAATATCCACCAATTGCTCTTTTATCTCTTGTTATTTTTCTCTTGCTCATTGCTAAATTAAACTTAAGTGGCTTTTTGATTTTAATGCCTCATACAAGAGGTCTTTTTCTTAAATACACATGCACACACACAGCAAAAATACAGAAGCTACTTTAATAAACATTTAGTTTTTCTTAAATCTGTTCCCTCTTCCAGTATTTCTAAGAATACTTGCTCTGACACCCTCCCTACAATGGTCATACTACCTCAGGCCTGTACAGCACAACACCTCATAGAACACCGAGCTACTGAACGGAGACTTGGCGAGACCTCTGCTCTCTGAGGAACTGCCGTGTTCTGAGCTAAACTTAACTTTGAAGACAATTTTAACTGGGATTGATAGGGCATATCTCCCACTTAATGAAATAACGGTTCTCAGTTCCTGTTTTCCTCTCTGCATATCTCAACACAACTCATCTTCCACTGATTAGAAAGAAAAAATGAAAACTTTTTGAGCCTGGTACCATTGTAAGCATTTTACATATATGAAACCAGTTAATACCTGTAATCACCTTAAGTGTTGGCACTCTTAATTATCTCTACTTCATAAAAAGCGCAAGTAATCATCTCAAGATTGCACAGGTAGTCAGCAATGGCAGTCACTCAAGCTCAAGCAGCCGCCCCAAGCCTTCCTGTTATTGGCCACAGCAATGCAATGTTGTCCCGTCCAAGGCCAGCTGTGTTGGAACCATGGAGGTTACTGAGAGTCTGAAGAAAATACCCAGACATGACTTGTGAAGGACAAGGCTTACGAGGGCACCAAAAGGAAAGGATATGGTTAATTGAAACATACAAGCAGGAAAGGAAGGTTTCGGTGGTGGAGGGCGGAATAGGAAGCAGCCAGAAGGTTCTCAGAATGTGCAGGGGCCGGGGGCGGCACTAGGGATAGGAGATATCCAGGGTACCTTGGCGGGGAATACACAGAGAAATGGCCAGAGAGTACTCAAACTGACCACCGATGGCTGGCTGGACCGTAGCCCTTATCCCCTCCACAGTGCTCTATTCCGCATCCAGTTAGCACGCTGAGCAGCGTTTACGGCTTGAACTGCACAGCGCTAACATCGTTAGCTTGTTCTGTTCCATTGTACGACCAGCATTTCAAGCAACAGCTCACTTGGCGGAAGGGCAAGAAGACAGCTTCTAAAGATGACACTGGTTTTGCGAAGTTCTTCTCGGCCTCTAGGTAATACTGATCCAGACAGTTTCCTTACAACGTCCTTGTGATTTGGCAAGAGTTTTGGGGACATAAAAGGAGTGCTTAATAATAATAATGATGATGATAATGGGCCCTAGTAACCAGATTCTGAAGTGACCGAGTTTCCTGGTCCCTCCTACACATGTCTTGTACAATCCATGACCCTTGAGGATGAGCAGAAGTTGTGATTATTATGGGATAGTTACTCCCGTGATTATATTACAGAGACGTGACTTTGTCTTGACAAGCTGGAAATGGATAGGAAGACAGAGACAATCCAGCCGATCTGGAGGAATAAAATATGCAGCAAAATGCCTGTGGCAGCCAGTTGGCGAGGACATGTGGATGGCTAACGAGAGCTGAGAATGATCATCGAGTCCTTACACACCTTCGTTTCAGTCTTGTGAGAAAGAAGCAGGGACCCAACTCACTTGCACTGGAATTCTGATCCCCGGAGACGGTGAGGTAATAAATGATTGTTGTCCAAAGACACTAAGCGTGTGATAACTGTTACGCAACCATAGAAAACTAATCAAGGAAAAACATTTTTAAAGGTAAGGGCAAAGAATATAGGTCAAACTTTTGAAAGCGATTTAACTATTTACATTACTTCTAAGGTTGTGTATATCCCTACAATAAATTGTGGCAGTATACTGTCACCATTTCTCACGCTCCACATTGCCAGTTCATATTACGTGGTGGAAAGACAGAAAAACCTGAGCTATTTTATAAGGAATTTTGTTTATTCTTGTATTTATTTATATGATTATTTATTCATTTTTACTTTTTACTCTCAACATTTAGTACCCCTTAAGTAGCTCCTAACATCTCTTAATCAAAATTAGTCTCCAGGAACAGTGATTTATTAGTATTTTATATAAAGGAGTACTATTTAGAGATTGATGGACTATTATTTTCCCCCACTAAGCTTCGAGATAAAACACAAACTATGGAAATAAAGTAAATTAAATTAGATTCAAAAATGCATTTCTAATATGGTTAACTGAAATTACAACTGCTTACCAAGATCCTTGCATTTATTTTTCTGAATAGTTAAAATAAAACTAGTATGAATTTCTTTTTCTTTCTGGGTTTCTCTTTTTAAATCTGAATAAAAGGTGATTGCGGATACACTAATGTCCATTAACTTTAATAGTTTTTATTTTTTTACTATAAGAACATATCAAAATATCTGCCAGAGCTTTACTAACAGATTTTAAAATATAGTAAATAAAATTTCATACTTAGTAATTTATATAATATTGTACATTCTTTACTCATATGATCTGAAGAAAAGGTTCTCTAGAGAAACAATTTGCCAGGCTGAAATTGAGAATACATATAAGAGGCCATGTGGCATAGTATTCATGATATGACAGTGGTATAAGAGATATAGTTTTATGGAATTCAATTCTACCAATCAGTTGTGTGATTTGGGTTAGATTTGGTTTAGATATTTTACTTCTTGTACATCAGGTTTCTTTGCAAAATGAGATAATTAATATCTGTACAATAGAGATCTGCAAGGAAATTTCTTATTAAAGTAATTGCTCTACAAATGACATCAATTTATTATCTTATCGTCTTGTATTTTCATATTCCATCCATTTGTCGTTCACTTCTCACATTTGTAAGAAGATTATAATGCAACCTGCAATGTTTTGTTGCTCTTTAACTTATATTTACAGACAGGCTACAGCTGTGCCTCGGTTCACGAACTTAATTTGTTTGATGAGTCTGGGGAAGATGCCTCAGCCATGTTTATCACTCAACACGGAGTTCGGGAACTGAAGTAAAATCTGCCAAATGCAGAATTTTGTAAACTGAGTTCGTAAGCTGAATTGTTTGCAAACGGAAGCATTCGTGACTCAAGGCCTTACTGTACTGTATTATGATTGGAACTATTATGACTAAACATTCTCAGAGTAGAAATTTTGCATTACTTCATAGCTAGATAATTTTAATATATCCAAATAAATACCAAATACACAATTGGAAATAGTAACTCAAATCAAATTGAGTATGTTTTGATGTAAAATAAAATTCAACAAAATGACTAACTACCATTAGTGTAAGTATGAAACTGCAGAGTCTTTCAAATATTTTGAATTTTACTGACCAAAAGAAATATAACATAATCATGTATGTCTAACAGAAACGTTTCATAAAATAATACTCCATATTTTGGCAGATTAAAGATGTTCAGAATTTTTATTTATTTTTCAAATTTTAATTGGTCTCTATGCTTTCTGTTTATTTGTCTGTTTTTTTGGGTACTGGGCACCGAACCTGGGCCTTTCACACTGAGCTAAATCCGGGTTCTTTTTCCCGTGGGGGGGAACCAAGTCTTGGTAAGTTGTCCAGGCTGAGCTTGAACTTTCGATTTTTCTGGCTCAGCCTCCCAGACTGCCGGTATTACAGGCATGCACCACCACACACAGCTGACATATAATTATGGTGCGTATTTTCAGAGTACACTGTGATACTTCCATACATACATACCATGTGTACTGAACCTATGAGGGTAGTTAGTATCGCCATCTCCTTGAACCTTTTCATTTTTAGACAGTCCTTCTGGAATTCCATTGCTAGAGAAGTGAGGTCTCTTTTCTCCCTTCTCGAGTTGTGGGTGACTCTCTGAGTGCTCTGTCCTAGAGTGTGTTAAGGTGGGTTTTTTGATTCACATTTTCTGAGACTAGAAAATTCTACATTTTGCCATTTCTCCTCTCACTTTTAAGTGACTTATCATTTTCTCCTGCTAAGCAACGGATCACATCTAGAGTATTTACTCACTTGATGTGACTTGATTGATGTGAGTAAATACTGCATCATGTACTCCCTCTGAGCTACCTTTCAACATTGGATGGAAATTCTGATTTTTTAAAATGTTTTTCACTATGAACAAGAAAATAAAAGATATCTGAAGTCCTTGGGTGTGGTAGCGAACTAAAATTACACTTCATTTTCTTGAAGTCTGATTGCTTAAGGCAAGGCCATAAAACATTCTGCTTTCTTCAGGATGTCAAGTTCCTTCCCCTTCCACAGGACCTGGAGTACAGTGTGTGAGAACTCTGTGGAGAGAGTGTGCCCCGTGATTACTGTCTCTTGTCAAGCCCTTAGTAATGACAGAGTAAAGACGTCATCCAGACCCTCTCCCTAGCAGGCTCAGCTTTCTATAAAAAATATATTCTTGGGGTTATGAGCAGGGGTTTCAAAATTAGACACATTGGGTTTCAACTTTACTCCTTCTCTTAGTGTTTGCTAATTGACCATGAACTTTATTTCTGTAGCAGCCAGGATTTTCAATTGTAAAATCAAGTGAATAATGTTAATCATATAAAGTCATTTTGTTCAGTAAATAAAATAGTGTCTATAAAGCATCTCCCATAGGGCAGCCAGAAGGCGGATATTAAGTACAAAGTGTCTTCTTCTGTATTATCCCCTGTGTAATTATGACTTGGTTAGGTACTGAAAATAATATCACTAAGCACATATTGCATGGCAAATAAAAATCACTTCAGCAGTTTATAGGTAGTATAGTAATAAATGTGTACATTTTATAATTCTGAATTTTTAGATGATTAAATTGAGGTACATGGAAATCACATAGCTAATTAGGGAAATCAACACTTTAGCTGAAAAATGTGACATAAGAACCCCTGATCTTCCACACCAGGCTTATATTTTTTCCCAATATCCACATTTAGGACTAGGTGGCAGGAGTCTAGTGGCTAATGCGTATAATCCCAGCACTCAGGTCAAGTTCAAGGTCAGCCTGGGCCACATAGTGCATGCAAGACCAGCCTGAACTACATCACTAAACCCTGCCTCAAAAAAGAAAAAAAAAAAAGACAAGATGAATTATATAGTTTCGATACTCATTTATGTAGCCCAAGATTGTGTATATGAGATTTTCATTACCATTTTTTTTCTTTACATATTTGCCACATTCGTAATTCTCTACTGGTGTTTTCACTGCAGATAAGTATAATTTTTACATGTTAAGGAAGCCTCAAAGTGTTAACTGTATTTTTATGTAATAAAGTACAGATGAACTAATATTTAAAAGATTATTTTAATATACTTTTAAAGAGTGTCCTCATTTATCATTTCTCACTTTTAAGCCTCTAAAATAGGACCAGAAAATACTATTCAACTTTAGAATGAAGTAGAGAAATACAAAATCCAATGAAATGGATCACACTAAGTGAACGATTGTAATTCAGGACATTCTGAGAATCAAGTGTCAAGCACGTATTGGATACTGGTCTTTAGATCTTCGTGAGTGCAGTAGGGATCCGTCCCAAGGAACTCCGTGCCAACAATAAAACTTTTTTACAGGGTCAACTACCTGGATATGTCCAGGTCTTCTGCTTCTGAGATATAAAATTTCTCTCATATATTAATCTGGATTCTGCAAAAAGAAGAAGCCATGAAAGAATTATGCATGCAAAAGACTTACTGGAGTCGACATTAGAGAGAAAATGGGGGGTGCAGAAAATGTACTGCATTGTTTCTCTGGTGTGAGAAACTGAAAGTGTAAATAAAGACTAAAATGTATTATATTGGGAAAGGGAAGAAAATGTCCAAATGGGAAAGGGAACAAGGGAGGGGGAGGGGGAAAGAAACGGAGGAACAAAAGAACTAAGAAATGGAAGGAAAAAATGGAAGCAAAGCTTTTGTAAATAAGGAGGGAGGAGGAGGTGAAGGGAGGGAGGGAAATAGGAAAAAAAGGAGCAACAAGATATATCATGTACAGGTACATAGCCCCTATGATGAATGTTATCACTATGTACATCTGAAATGTATCATTAAAAT